>LOEQ01007693.1:0-53867 GCA_001685075.1 Bramus lutescens | reverse complement strand
AGATAGATAGATAGATAGATAGATAGATAGATAGATAGATAGATGGATGATGGAGGAATGGGAGAGAAAGAGAAGCTGAGAGATTCATGTACTGTGGAGAAAAGTGGAATTAAGAATGTGACAGTGGTAAGGGACAGATTGATATGAGTGGCTTATGTCTCGATCTGTGGCCCTACCTTGGCTGGAGTCTCTGACAATGTCCATGGCCCATGTGACCACCAAAGACTGTGCAATACCCAGAGTCTTGAGGCTACACTAGTTTCTTAAGGGCAACACTGCTGCTGGGGTCACACCAGTCTGAGTGACTTGACCTGCCACCCAGGTCTATGGTGATGACTGCCAGTAGATACGGTCGAGGGTGATGTTTGAGTTTGTGGTCCTACTGCAGCTGGAGTCTGTGTTGATATCCGTGGCCCATGTTATCACAGGAGAGTTGGCCCCTGTAGCTGAGTCACCAGCAAGGTGGTCCCACTATATGTCAGGTGCCTCAAATGGAGACCAACCCCTCACCCCCAGAACTGGCTAAAGTGTCACGTGCATGGGGAAGCTGCCTGAGAGGTGTGGCCCTGGTTGAGTCCAGAACTGACCAACTCCACTACCACTAAGGCCCATATCCAGGGCTTTGAGATGTCCCACCCCCTACATCTAAAACCTACTGTATCACATGGAGGAACTGGCCCTTTGGAACCATAGCAGCACGATCTCCATGCTTGTGGTAACAGCAGAATATCTGAGAAGAACTTCAGAGAGGGTCCAGTATTGATGGTGTACCAGAAGTCATTGACCTCAAACCAGATCAACATCTCACTGCAATGGAACATTACAAGAAAAGCTGTTTGAGTTAAAGGTGACACATTGCAGCTGCCAAGGCCAGCAGGACAAATGAATATGTGATGGAGAGGTGGGAAAGAGGTAGGAACAAAGTGGTTTTATTTTTTAATTGGTACTATTACTGTTATTTTAAATTTTTAAATTTTCTTCTGAGGGGGTGATGACAAAGGTGGAGGTCAGACATAGGAGAACTGGGAAATAAGTTAAATTGGGTTCATGATATGAAATTCCCCCCAAATCAATAAAAAGTACTAAGTTACAAATTTAATCTTCTTTTTTTAAGGTCAAACAGTGCTTTTTACATATATAGCACACTATATGTGAACCAATTATAAACAGTTCTATAAAAACACAAAGTTCTCTTAGAAATGTTCATTTCATTGGCTTTGATGCCATACCTGTATGAAGGATTGGCACATCATTTGGTGATTCTGGTAATTCTTTTGCAACCCCTTTTAGTAATTTTTGGGCTGTTTACCATAGCAGCTTTGTCAATTTATATTTCTACCAACAGTGCACAAATACTTCCTTCCTCCACATCTAGACATCATTTTATCTTTTTTATAACCATGCTAAGGGGCCTGAGTGCATGTTCCGTCTCAGGGCCTGTTCTTGCTAACCAGCGAGTTTCCTAGCTTGTGGGAATCTCCACATTGACAGGTATTTGTGAGACTGGAGTGTTACCCTGCATGTCAGCTCTTTGTCTGTGCAGCACATTGTAGACCTAATTACAAACTAGGAGAAAAAGTTTTGCTATCGTTTGCCTTGCTCCCCTGTCAGTCCCACTCCTGTTTTCAGGTATAGAAAGAGCTGCGTGCGTCATGACAGAGGGGACGAGGTAAACGTTTCTGCATTTTAACCATAAAAATGTGCACAGGAAAGTCCCCAATACAGTTTTGTTCAGAAGAGAATGAGGAATGTGATTTCAAATGGTAGATTCAAAAACACTCTCTTCTGATTTGCTTCTAGAAACACTAATTTCTGAAATGTGACATTTTAGCAATTCTAAAGGATTCAGGGTGGTAAGGTGGTATATGTCAAACCAAAACAAAACAGTAGGGCCAGGAGACTTCTGGCACTTGTCATGACCCACAGAACTTAAGAGGACAACGCAAGAAACCATGAGTTGAAGCTAGCTGGGCTACCCATCAATTCTCTACCTAATAAACAAGCAAAAAGAAGCAAAGCTTTAAGACTGCTCAGGATGGTTGTGAAAAAGCTTAATCGTCCCCAACTGCACCATGGTTAAGGATGAATTTGTGTGGTTAAACAGTGACTCTCTGCAGGCTCATCCCTTCTCTCACATGCCAGTAAGCACACATCAATGACAAGTGAGTTAGGACAGAGCTGCAGACGTAAATGTTGGTGTACACATGGGTGTAAAAGCGAAAGCTTTTCTTGCTACCTTTTCTTAGGCTTAGACATTGATTTCAACATTGTACCCCAAGAAATCTTGACAGGCTGCATTTTCTCAGTGATTACCCTATTTCTCTCTCACGGCAGCCTGTGGTTTCTTGCCTAAGTATGCTTTGCTAGTATTTATTCATGATGCCTCTCTATCCAAAATGACATTGTATCAAACCTCTGCTTTGAAAACATAAGCCTAATTTACATGAAGTAAGTGTAGCTGCATGGCATGCATGTACTTTTCACAGTCAATAAATATTTATTGAATACATCCCAGATGTCAGTCACAAAGAACGTAGTACTAAAATTTCAGAGAGCAAAGTTAATTTCAAAGATTAGAGTCTAGGATGTCCCTCAGAAGTACAATAATTTCCCAGGTGGTGTAAGTCCTTATTTTGGTACCTAACACCACAAAAACAAAATGAAATGAGCAAAATATTGAATACCAAATACATCTAAAATCAAGTATCCTAGCAAATGAATGCAATTTTCTCATGACCAGGAACTTGAATCTGAAGAATCTTTAGTTTGAGATAATCCTGTTCCAAAGTAAAAACTAAGCAAAGCAAAAGAAAACAATAATGGCAACAAAGCAATTAAGATTTAAAAATACACTGATGGCTGTAGAAACATCTCAATAGTTAAGAACATGCACTTCTCTTGCAGAGAACCTGAATTTGATTCTGAGCATCCTCATCAGGCAGCTCCAGATCCATCGGGGTCTTCACCCCAACCCCCTGGCATACATTTTTGGAATCTTGGGTGGAAAGCTCCGTTTCAAAGCTCCCTCCCCTGGGAGTGGCCACAGACCAAACTCCACCTCCAAGAAATCCCCCCAAATAGTGACCCCTTCCCAGGGAAGGTCAAGACCACTCCCACAGGCTATTTAAACTGCTCCCCAGAGAATGAACAAATTGTCTCCCCTTTCCCTCTCCAGTGATCATTCTGGTTTTCCTTCCCCACCTCCGTGTTTTCCCAGGACCACCAGCAAGTGCTAGCACCCATTAATCCTGGATATCTTTTAATTTGCTCTGATTTGGTTTGTTTGGGATTGTTTGCATTGGCAGAGAGGTTTGTTGGCTATAAAAGCTTAACAAGTAGATCTTATGCCATCTTTTGGATTCCTAGGGCATGTTGTGGAAGATTCCTTTACCTATGCAAAAATGTGTTATTTTGTTTATATTGAAGAATATTGCTTTAACTATGTAAAGGTATGTTGCATTTGTTTTATGCTGCATTTGTTTAACTGTGTGAAGATAGGTCACATTTGTTTTACCTTTTCTGCTTAGGGCATTTGATGGGTTGAATAAAAAGTTGAATGGCCAATAGCTAGCTAGGCAGTGGGAGGATAGTTGGGACTGGCAAACATAGAGAATAAGGAGTAGGAGGAATATTGGTGTGGGAAGTCCTTCTCTATATGTGTTCCCTTTATTGGTTAATGAATAAAGAAGCTTGCTTGGCTTGTGATAGGGCAAAGTAGAACTAGATCAGAAAAACTAAACTAATGCTGGGAGAAAGAAGGCAGACTCAGTGAGATGCCATGGAGCTGCGAGAGGAGAAAGATGCAAGCTGCCAGCTGGAAACTTGCCAGTAGGCCATGACCCTCATGGTAAAATATAAAATAATAGAAATGAATTAACCAAAGATAAAAGAGCTAGCTAGAAATACGCTTAAGTGATTGGCTAAGCAGTGACTCAATAATATAGTTTCTGTGTGATTATTTTGGGAGTCTGGGCGACCAGGAAACGGACAAGTGGCCTCCTACAACAGAATATAGGCTTGAAAAGGGAGAAGAGAAGAAGGGAGAAAGAGAAGGAGATGCCCCCATGGCGAGCCAGCCAGGCAGCTGCCATAAAGAGAGACACAGAAGCAAGAAAAAGATTACATAAAGAAGGAAAGAGAGGTTAAAAAGCCCCGAGGCAAACCATAGATGAAAAGAAAGAGGTTAAAAAAAGTTATAAGGGCCAGTGGAACATGTGTAAGATAAGGCCAAGTATTCATAACTAATAACAAGTCTCTGTGTCATGATTTGGGAGCTGGTTGGTGACCCAAAATAAAGCCTGCTACAAAGACACCTGCACTTACATTTGTTTACATATCCATAAATACATATGCATTTTAAAATAACAAAATAAATCTTTAAATGACACAACTCTTAATCAGCTTCTGATTGCAGCCCTTGAGATACAACTTGAAAATGACAAGCCTTTTCATTAATAAATATTCATGGTCTAATCAAAAAACAAAAAGCAAAAAACATTAGCAAAAGACAAAAGAGCAACAAAGAAACAAACAAATAGCTAGGCAGTGATGGTGCACACGTTTAATCCCAGCCCTCAGGAGGCAGAGGCAGGCGGATCTCTGTGAGTTTGAGGCCAACCTGGTTACAAGAGGACAAGACAGGCATCAAAGCAACACTGAGAAATCCTGTCTCAAAACAACAACAACAACAACAACAACAACAACGAAACCAAACCAAAACAACCCAAACAAACAAGATCATGTATATGTTCAAGCATCTATTTTTGCTTTGTTGCTTTTTTGTTTGTTTGTTGTTTTTTTTCTCTGTGTAGCAGCCCTAGCTGTCCTGGAATGAGTTTGTAGACTAACCTGGCCATGAACTCTTAGAGATCCCCCTACCCCTGCCTCTCAATTGCTGGGGTTAAAGGTGTGTGCCACCACCACCCTTCTCCTAGCATTCACTTTATTGCTGTGATAGAACACACTTACTAAAGGCAACATACACTAAGAAAGAATATTTTCAGTTTATAATGATAGGTCACAGTTTATCACTAAGGGAACTCATGACAGGATATTTAGTCAGCAACCATGAAGGAATGTTGCTTCCTGGCTCATCCACAGGTTCATGTGTTGTTAGCTTTCTTATACAGCTCAAGACATGAACAGAGAATGATAAAGCTCTCAGTGGACTGGGCTTTCCTACATCAATTGACAGCCTTGCATACACATGTCTACAAGCCATCCTGATCAAGGCAATCACTCAATTGAGACTCCTTTCTCAGAATACCCTATCGTGTATCATGTTTACGAGAAAATCTCACTGCAGCAAGAGAAAAATACATGTAACCTAAGGAAGTGTGTATAGAAGTGCCTTGTTTATGCTCATGGTCATGTGGCTGGCTAAGACTTAAGGTCAGCATCATGAGATTCTGTCATATTGTATATTGTCAGTTCTTGCAAAGCTCAAAGTACAGATATAAAACATGTTCTTTAGTGAATGAGTAGTCCTTCTATACCACCACAAGGTCAGATCTAGGTCAAATGATCTTTTTTCATAAGTCGATGCCTATATTTACCTGTGTGAAGCAGTAAATTTGCATTTCGCCTTCTTAGGAAAGACACTCTGTGCCACTCTAAGTGAAAGCATGCAATGAAACCGAAATTGCTTCCAATTCATCTCATTTGCTCCTCCCCACAGAAAAGGGGTTCATTGGGAGCATGGAAACACAAGTTAGCTTTACTGAGAGCTGCTCAACATCAGACCTTTTCATCACCATGGCCAGTAAGTCTCGCTCACCCCCCATAACACACACTGACATCCACACTGGATATTTAAACATCCAGACACAAGCAGAGATAAAAATAGCACATACCACTTAAGCTTCCAGTGTCAAAAATGGACTATAAAATACTAATCCATTGTTTTCCCACCATCCACATTCCAGCGATTGACATCATAGAAACTTGAATCATGCTTTAAGATGAGACATTTATCACTATTTACCAAGTCTAAGGTTATTATACAAACACTATAAGAGCTAGTAAGTAGATTTGGGATTATCATAGTAATTACAGATGTTCTATAGATGGAGTGGAAGTGGGTTGCTAACAACAAGCAAAGGAAACTCTGGCCTGGGAAATGGAACACAACAGGAACTGTAGCTATTGCAGCCCTTGTTGCCACAACTTGTCTGATGAGTCTTAAAGCATGTGAGGAGCATAGTCCATAGAACCAGCAACATTGACTTAGAGGTTAACATACAGGACTTTTTTTGAGATGCTTATGAGTTGATAAAAGCAAGTTTGAGAGAGGAGATGTTGAGCTGTGACATATCCAGTTTGTGAACTCTCCTAGAGCTAGGGTGACCCTTTAGAGTTACCACATGTTGGAGCAAAAGAATCCAGTGTCCAACATTCCTTGGTAAAAGTTGCCGCTGAGGAGTCCTGATGTTTGAAACCACCAGCCTGAGTTATGACAATCTTCCAGGAGGGCTGAAAAGTAACAAACACTTCAGTTAATATATTATGAAATACATGCATCATTTAATCCTCAGAGAATGCACAAAGACAAGACAGGAGCCAAATATTACACCTTATCTTTAACTTTCCCCATATACCAGGAAATAGGGAAACTAATCCCAATTTTGTCAATGAAGTAGTCAGGACTAACACAAGTTAAATAATGTATCCAGGGAAACTCATGTCTCCTCTAATCAAACTCAATACACATATTTTCATTGTCGCTAGTGATGGAGAATGCTTTGTGATATGGATTAGATATTTGCTCTCTCTCTCAAAGTATCTTAACCAATCTCGGTGCTAAATAAAAAGGTTGCTGTAAGTAAAGTCAATATCAAAACCATGAGGAGTTTTTAAATATAACCTAGCTATCAAGGCAAGGTAAGGGGCCAAGGCCAGTAGCCNATAGAGACTGACAGGCTTGGGGTCTACTCCCCAGAGCAGAATCTTTCCCTGAAAGCAGCAACATCAGCATCACTTCAAAGCTTGCTAGCATATAAGTCATTCAGTCAAAAGTCTTGAAAAGAACAGGGTTGGTATTTTGTATTTGAGGAAGCTTCAGGTCTGTAGAAGCTTTCCTAATTTTAGAGTCACTGAGAAAATTCCTCCACTAAATTTGGAAAAATTGCTGGTTCCTGTATTCCCTGCCTGTTTTTCTGTCTTTGATTTGCTTTTGCAACGATTTTTTTCTTCTGCAATAAAGCATGGTTGACTTCACAGCAATCACAGGATGAAATGAAAGTTTTAAAGGTCTATTTTTTCCACAGTTTTGTGACTTACCAAACTTCCAATATCTTCCTGATTTCTTTTTGTTGTTATTACCATTGAGAGTCAGCTGTATTTTGTCAAGAGTCCTATTTCTAGAGGTGTGAAGTGATGGTATATGCTTTGAATCCTGCCCCACTCTATTCTGAGTCTCTCTTTCCTTCTCTCCTCCTCTTTCCCTCTCCAATCTATTTTAAAACCAATTTCACATGTATATTTATATGACAGCAATAACATTGTAACCTGTGTGTCTCCATTTGTGTCTACAGTGATGAGATTAATACCAATTTTACTTCTTATAGAGTTTCTTTATGAAGATCAAATGAAATCAGGAGTGCAAGGTTATTTATAAATTATGATGTGCAGTCACAAGACAGGATAGCAGCAGCATCATTCGAACCTAGCGTTAGCATCCAGGAAACACACTTTGTACTTGATTAATTCACATGTCATTTTGATAAATCAGCCTTGTTAAATAATAGTTTTGTTGTGATTGTTTTCACATACCAGCAGAGAAGAGAATGGGAAAATAGTATGTTTAAAAGAAAACAAAAAAATGAACAAACACACAAAAAACAGGCTTTTTTATTACCTAACATTTAGAGTTCCCTCTGGCTATGAGAGCAAAAGCTAAAACTTTTGCAAGCATTTACTGTGAAAATATATCTTCTGGCATGTGTTGGCTTTCTCAGGGTTATTCAAAGCACCAGTTAGCAGGGATGAACAAATAGAGGGCTTGTGGATAACCTTATTATATTTATAAATTTTCATGAATGCTGTCAAAACCATCCATAAAATTGGAACTCATCTCTATGGGCTCATAGACAATCTTGGCATTCAGCAGAGCCTTCACAGAGATATCCATGGATATAGTTCAGTGCTATCAGCTGAGACAGAATAGACTATCTTGGACCTGGTGATAGGAGCTGGTGAATAGCCTTTATAGCTAGATGACAGTTGAATCAAATTGTGATGAGTCAAATGTAAATTTGTTGGTTCTCTGATATCCATCATTGGAGCTTGAATAGACAGTATAGAAACTGCTTTACTTCTAACAAGTAGGGTATAATGTAATTAATAGTATGTAACTCTCATATTTTCCATTAATACACTTTAACCATTCTCTCTTCCCTCTCCCCTTCTTCCTCCTCCCATAACCACCCCTTCCCTTATTCTGAGGAAAAGAAGTCTGCAGGATACAAGCAAGCTTATAAGAGTCACATGGGAAGGAACTGAAGTTTCCAGGGTGCAAAGAGACCAAGACTTTGTGCAAGAGATGAGTGCAGCCCCAGCCCAGTGTAGAGAGCAGCCACGAACAGGAACTGTTCCAATATGCTAACTCTAGACTGCTGGTGTTCAGAGGCCTGTGACATTTTTAAGCTTCCTGTATTAAATGACTGTGTTTTGGGGGAAATGTTTTATGAACAAATGGCGATTATTAAATGATCTTGTCACAGGTATATGACTGCCGATGATAAAGTCACAGTAAAGTAAGCCAGAAAAAGTCATCACGTGATAGTCATATGTCAACGTATTTAGTGAATGCATCCCTCTCACAGAGATGGACGTTTGTAATTTCCACCAGTGTCTGACAACTAACTCACTACACAAAATGGTTCTGATATGAGTAGATAACAACATTCCTTATCCATATCTAGTAACATTCAAAGAGAAAGAAAGTAGCTTACTATCCTAGGCTTCTAATAGACATGTGATTAAAACCCACTACAATCCTGGTAGACGTGGTCTTCTATGAGAAGGAACATGCTGTCTTTGAGAAGATACAGTGCTTTCCAGGTAAATGCACTTGTGCAGCATGCAGACTCTGGGGACAAGGATGGAACTATACTGTTGCCCCAGATTTCACTAGCAGCATTGCAAAGCAGAGTGTAGTTTAACTAGAAGCATACTGGGAAAACAGTGAGAGGAATTCCTTTGGAGCCACATATGTGTGTCTTCTAAGAACACATGGTGCGTTTCATTTCAATGATTTTGTCTATACGTGACATATAGCAGGAAAACTTTGACTTCCCAATGTTTACTTGACAAAAACAAAATGATTTCCCGAACCATCCCAGTGCTGCTTGCTCACTCATCCGTTCCCAGTCGGTCAGAGCTTGTCACTTTTATTTAAGAAAGGCTTTGGCACAGAGAAATCCTATTCTAATCATTCTTCTGTCTGACTTGACAGTTTTAGAATAATCTCATCATGTATCCACTACACATGCTTGGGGAGATCACTTATCAGCAGAGACTTTTTTTCCTTGGCCAACTTAGAAAGATTCTTACCTCCTTTTAGTCAAATTTCTAGAGAAGTGAAAAGTGTGTATTAAAAATATCACAGTTTTTGAAATCTCTGAGGATTGTGTGAGAAAACATATTACAGAAACAAATGTAACTTACTCCTGGGAAGGAAAAAATGTCAATGAAAAGTAACACAAAGAGACACAGAATCACAAAGAACTGGATCCTGAATGACTTATTTTATCTTTGAATACTATATTATCTAAGAAATAAGTAGAATTCATTCAGCTTTCCCCACATTTACATACCACATTACAATGCAAATTAAATATTATATGGATGATGATGTACAAATTGGTCCTCCTCACTTAATCTAACATAATCTCCATTTATAACTAATGCCTGTCACTTGTGATTCAAGGGAATATTGTTTTAACAACCTTGTCAACATTTCTTGTTCATTACAATGTGTATGTGGCTCAAAGACTTGGCTTATTTTATATATATTACTACATATGACACATTCAGCAACATTGAGACGAGTAAGGAACATGTCTCAAATCAAACATCTCATTCAAATTTATATTAAACAAGTTGTCTCAGGAAGCTAGTCACTTACAAGAGAAGAAGGTAGCTATCAACATGTCTTTGGGTTATGAAAACAAGCAATGTGCTTCCATAGTGAAGAATTATGACAAGAAAAATAATACAAATGAGCATCATCTCACAAAGTCTTAATGAGCTGCATTCTCAGTAAACAAAGAAAGATGAAATAATTGACACCCAAGTCTGGGAACACCTACACATAGTTTACACAGGTTCTTGATACCTGGATACCTGGACACTGTGGAAAACTTAAATTTATTATGACCATCTAAAATGTATAGGTAGATGTCATTTGTTCTCAACCATATATTCATGGTCTCACCTCATTTTCTATTTTTATTTATAATTCTGAGATGGAGACATATCAACTTCAATCCAAGGGAGTTATAGCAAAGGACATCAGTGACCAAATCGGATTTTTCTAGTACATACTTTGCTTTAATTGGTAATAGCATGCTGATGTAACTTCTCTGTAATGCTGACTGCACACAGCTGTCAAAGAGCAAAGGGGGAAGTCTCTATGAATTTTCAGCTTTCCTGTATGCTTAAAATTAACTCAAAAAAGCTCAAAAGTAAATAGAGTGTTTACTTTCTCCATCCACTTTCATAATGTCAAAACTACAAGATATAGAAAAGGCCCCACTGCGTATAAAAGACTTCCAGAGAAAAAAAAAACTTATGTGGTGTTAAGATACAGAATTTAGAACTTAGGATTAAACACTAATTGCTCTAGTATAGTTGGAAGATAGAATATAATTTCCTTATTACAGTGGGCCTCCATTTGTCATCCCCATGTTAATGTGACCAGTGGGTATCCTGATTTCTTTCATGTGTGTGGCATCACACCTGATCCTAGTGTGAAAAAAATTACTCACACTGAACAGCTAGAAGTAGAGATAATTGTCTTGTATTCCTTAGAACCAGTGATTCTCAGCTACTGTCCCGCACACACCCTCCCCAATCAGAGGCCATTAGTCAATGTCTAGAGCTGCTTCAGGTTTCATAACGGGAAATACCAAAGAGGATTTCTCTTGCTAAACAAACTTGAGTGCAGGGGCAGCCATTCAGCAAAACTGTTCAGCTGAAAATATTGGTAGTGCAGAGGTTAAGAAATTTTGATATTTTAAAATGGTGACATGTCAGATATAAAATATTGCCCTGTATCCTACGTCAAGGAGCCCAGAAATGTCACTAAGAGTGGCAGAAAGATGACACAGAAAAAATGGGTTCCATTACAAATATATTTTTTCTTTATTCTTGAGAATGTCACATATATGAAATATGTGTCTTATCCACCCTCAACTCACACTGCCAACTCCTTAACTGTCCTCACTAGCACATCTTCCTACCAAGTTTTAAGCACAAGGTGGCATGCTGTGTGGCTGGAGAGATGGCTCAGTGGTTAAGAGCACTGACTGCTCTTGCAGACGTCCTGAGTTCAATTCCCAGCAACCACAGGGTGGCTCACAGCCATCTGTAGTGAGGTCTAGTGCCCTCTTCTGGCCCACAAGCATACCTACAGACAGAACATTGTATACATAATAAACAAATCTTAAAAAAGAGAAGGTGGCATGCTGTGGAAAAAAAGGATTCTTGATGTATCTCAAGTTGTCCTTCAGACTTTTCATTTTATAGTTGGGATAGCCTGTCAGAGTATGAAGTTAGTAGGTAGAAAAACTGTCTTTATATTTTTCAATTAGAACATATGGTACTAACAGTATTAGAATGATAGTGATCATTAGTGCTTGGTTGGCAGTGGCAGCTTGTGTGTGCCCTCAATTTCAGACAGCAAACACAGCACAGAATTGATGGTTTTCAACTTCAGCGTCAATACTACGATGTGGGGTGACATGGAATCTCCGAGAAGCTTGTCATTGCCTTAAGTATGAGATCATAAGACTTTCAGTGTACCATGCTAGCTCTCTAAAGGGACTGGTACCATGTGTGAATCGTAGTAAGACTGTGAGTTTCTGTACACAGTGCTAGTGTTCTGTTGCTTGCTTGTCTTGAACTTACTGGTTTGGGTAACATGCAGCTTCTTTATCTCATTTGTTGAATGAGTAAGTTGATTAAAGTTTAAGGTTTCTTTCAGAATTAAGTCCCACATAATTATAAATTAAATTCTAATGTTATATTTGTTCAAAAATATGATCATGGTGTGTGTGTGTGTGTGTGTGTGTGTGTGTGGTGACTGACTGTCAGGGTCATGCATGACTGTATTTGTGACCACTTGCTTTATAAGATAGCAACTAATATGTAAACTAAATCCATGACCATTATTAAAAATTTTATTTTTTGATTGATTGGAGCAGTGACAGTATTTGTAAAACATCATATTTCTTCATGTAAATATACCAAAATGATGAAATTCTATGAAGGTTTTTGCAGCATCTGAATCATACTAAAACAAAGTATTACAATGGTGTCTTGATCAGAAATAATATCTATATTGTCATCTTGAAATAGAAATATGCTTTACTGCATAATCTTTGTATTTTACTTAACTGTGTCCTCTTCAAATTTTGGGGGTCCTGGAAGTGAAGACCTAGAAAGAGATGACAAAGTCACTCTGAATATCCATATCCTTAGATAACATACATAAAAATGCAATTTTTGTGATACTTTTATTTTGGGTAATATATATANTATATATATATTGAGATCCACCCCAAGACACTTAAAATAGAAGCAATAATATGATTTTGGAAAGTTTGAAAAGATATAAATTAAGACTTCAGAAGCAGTTGCGGCATTATTAAATATCACATATTTTACTGAGAAGGTACTCAGGCATACTTTAGTTTCTCAGAATTTCAGGTGATGATCTTGTAGAAATAGATTGTAAGAAACAGACAAAATGCACTAAATCTTTAGAAATCCTAATGTGCAAACAAGGACCCAAGAGTTGTGAATTTTTGCTGTCCCTTTAAAGTGATAGGCAAGGACACATTAGATACAAATATTGACCTTCTGGTTCTGAAGGCAAAGAGCCCAGAACTGGTACCAAGATTAAGACTGGCAGAAAGAGGTGAAGCTAAACTAGCAGAAACTTTTTACAATGTACCTACATATTCAACATTGAATGAGCTTTTGACATAGAACTATTCTTTGAAACTCCAGTTCATTTTATATTTTATTAGATTAAAACTATTTATTTATTGCAGTCTTTTTATTTTCATTGAGACTCTACATGAAAACATTCTTGAGAAAGAAAAGTGTTATGCCTTTATACTACTTTCTTAAAACCATTCAGAAGGTTATTATGTACACAGAAATTATGCAATATTAAATAGGGTCTCACTATATAACCACAACTGGTCTATAATATTATATATAGATCAGGCAGAACTGAATTCATAGAGCTATGCTTCCTAAATGCTGGAATTGAAAGCACGTGCCATGCTTCCTGGCTTATATAATGTTCATTGTTATTTTTTTTAAATCAACATATAATTTGCACTATTCTCCCTTCCCTTTTCTCCCCACAACCCTTTTCATGTTTACTTTCTCTTGCTCTTTCTCTCAAATTTACAATCTTCATTGTTGAATTTTTTACTAACTAGTCAACCCTGAAATAATCAACATACAATAACATACACACTGAGCATGTTATATTTATATATTTAGGCATATATGTGTATATATGCATGTCTATATTTCTTAAACAAAGGTCTCATTAAAAAGCATTTAATAATGGCACAAGGGAGGAAGTCCTTGAAGAAATAGAGATATTTTTAATAATACATTCAAACTTGGGCAATTTGTGCACTATGATTTTTATAAAGTACAGTTCAGGAATTCTTAGGCCACTGAATCACTGTTGTTGCATGAGGTATAATTCCAGTTAAAACAACTCATTCAACATAGTGTTAAAAAGATAAAAAGCAGACTCATAAGCAGAAACATTCTCACACTTATTTTTCTAACATTGTTAATATATCCAGGTTTATTAATAAGAGATAAAGATGTTTGCACTGGTTAAATGAAAACCAATAGCATTAACTGTAATGAAAGCAGTTGAAATGTGATTTCACTCCTGAACTCTTCCCTGAAATGGCTTTACTCAGTGGAATTGTATTTAATCGACGCTTTAATGGCTCGGACCATCTGGCATTGCATTATTTGTACTAGAACAAATTCAGTCATCTTCCAACAGTTAGCCTTTGGTGTAACTCTCCATTAAAAGGATAGTTCTCTTAAGTAAGTAGTTCATGGAGTCTTGACAAGCATAAAACAAAAACAAAACAGACAGTCCTAGCATATCCTCACAGGAGTTTCAATTCCATTTAGGCATTTTCAAAAAGTAAGTAATTGAAACCAAACACAATGAAACTCATCTATCTAGGTGAATAAGTTAAACAGAAGTAAGAATGGAAACTGTTTGGTGGATATGCAGTAACTGCTGTGATTACACATTCCTATTGGGGTTGAAAAATTCTTCAGTATAATAGCTGAGCTCTAGTGGTTTACTGTAAAATTAGAGGCCCAAGCCAGCAACCTACACTGGAGCAGGCCCAAGCCAGTGAACTCAACAGGAGCAGGTTGGAGGGAACAATCTTCATGGGATCAGGCCTGAGCCAGCGACCGCCCACAGAGCAGGCCTAGCCAGCGACTACCACAGAAACAGGCCCATGCCAACCACCTTTGCGGAACCAGGCCTAAACCAGCAAATTGTGCAAGAATGCTGAGTGATATCCAGGGTGACTAGAACTATGGTCCTGACTCCACCATGAGGAGCAACCATCTGAACCTTGGATACACTAGCACCTGGAAGACTGATGACCAGCAACCCAGCTCTAACTACATCAATTAGAGAAAAAGATGGGTAGACAAGGAAAGAACACACTCAATATCACAAAAAGCAACACGACACAAACAAAAGCCAGTGGGTCTATAACAGCAAGACTTGAACACCCCAACAGTGATGAAGCGGAAGAAAACCACCTAAAATATCTTTAGAAGAATATTTGAGGACCTTGAAGTAGAAATTAAAAATTCTTTCAAAGAAATGGAGAAAAAGACAAACAAATGGAATAAGTCAAAAAATTCCATAAAGGAAACTAAGAAAA
Organism: Bramus lutescens; assembly: GCA_001685075.1. Taxonomy (NCBI): domain Eukaryota; kingdom Metazoa; phylum Chordata; class Mammalia; order Rodentia; family Cricetidae; genus Bramus; species Bramus lutescens. The sequence goes on along the minus strand of LOEQ01007693.1, from coordinate 38,685 downwards.
CACAATCAAACAAGTAAAAGAAACTATGCAAATCTTGAAAACTGAAATAGAGACAATAAAAAAATCACAAATCAAGGGAATTCTAGAAATGGAAAATATGGAAAAACAATCAGGAACCACAAATGCAGGCATAAACAGCAGAATACAAGAGATGGAAAAGGGAGTCTCAAGCACTGAGGATACAGTAGAAAAAAATAGACTCATAAATCAAAAAGAAATGTTACACCTAACAAAAGCTTAACACAAAATATTCAGGAAATATGGACCATGAAAAGACAAAACTTAAGAATAATATTAATAGAAGAAGGAGAAGTCTAACTCAAATGAACAGAAAATATAGTCAACAAAATCATAAAAGAAAACTTTCCCAACCTAATGAAAGACATGCATCTGAATATACAAGAAGCCTACAGAACATCAAATAGACTGAACCAAAAAAAAGAGTCCTCTTGCTGCATAATAATCAAAACACTAAACATACAAAATAAAGAAAGAATACTAAGAGCTGCAAAGGAAAAGGCCAAATAACATATAAAGGCAGACTTATCAGAATTATACCCAGCTTCTCAATAAAAAAAATTAAAAAAAAACAGACGTTCTTGGGCAAGATTAGGCAGACATTATGAGGCCATGAATACCAGGCCAGACTACTCTACCCAACAAAACTTTCAAACAACATAGATGGACAAAATAAGATATTCCAAGACAGAACCAGATTTAACCAATACCTAGTCACAAACCCAGCCCTACACAAAGTATAGAAGGAAAAATCCAACCCAAGGAAGTAAGCTACATCCACAAGAACACAGACAATTGATAATCTTACAGCAGCAAATTCCAAAGAAAGGAAAAATACATCACCAACAATGTAAACTAAAATAGCAGAAAATAGCAATCATTGGTTATTAATGTTATTTAATATAAATGGACTCAACTCACCTATAAAAAGAAACACTAACAGATTGGATATAAAAACAGAATCCATCCTTCTGGTTTCACACAAGAAACAAACCTCAATCTCAAAGACAGACATCACCTCAGAGTAAATGGTTGGGGAAAATATTTCCAATAAAACAGACCTAAGAAACAAGCTGTTGTAGCTATCCTGATATCTAAGAAAAAAGACTTCAAACTAAAAATCAATCAGAAGAGACAAAGAAGGACATTTCATATTTGTCACAGGAAAAGTTCATCAAGAGAAAATCTCAATACTGAACATCTATGCCCCAAATTCAAGGGCACCTTCATATGTAAAAGAAACACTACTAAAGTTTAAATCACACATTAAACCCCACACCCTAATAGCAGGAGACTTCAACACCCCATCCATACAGAAACTTAACAGAAAATAAGGAAACTAACAGATGTTATAACTCAATTAGACTTACAGACATTTACATAACATTCCATCCAAACATAAAAGAATATACCTTTTTCTTAGCACCTCATGGAACCTTCTCAAAAACTGACCACATATTAGGTAACAAAGTAATCCTCAACAGAAAAAAAAACTGTAATAACCCAATATATCTTATTGCATCACCATGACTTAAAATTAGAATTTAATAGCAACACTAAATTCAGGAAGCTCACAAATACATAAAAATTAAGTAATGCTCACATGAATCACCAATATGTCAAAGAAGAAATAAAAGAAGAAATTAAAGATTTCCTAAAATTCAATGAATATTATCACACAACATAACCAAATTTATGAGACAAAATGAAAGCAGTGCTAAGAAGACAGTTCATAGCACTACGTGCCTACATAAAGAAGTTGGAAAAATCTGTGAGTTAACAGAACATCTGAAAACTGTAGAACAAAAGAAGCAAACTAAACATGCCTTTATTGTATGACCAAAAATTCCATCATTAGTTACCTATCTAAGATACATGAAATGATATACCCCAAAATGACATGAAAATAAATACTCACAGCTGATTTCTTAGTAATGGCCATAAAATAGAAAAAAAAAAGGTTTCAATCATAGCAGCATGAATTAAATAAATAGAATTTTATTTATACATGAGCATTTTATGCAGAAATGTAAAGGGAAATGTTCATAGCAATATAGTCAAATATCACATGTATTGTACCTTGTAAAGAAAATTTGAAACAAAGAATCCATGTTTCCATTCGAGAGGACATTCTAGAACAGATGTCACTTACTGACGCATGAACATTCAGAACAATGATTGCATCAGCAGAGTAGATGAGAAGTTGCTGTGAAGATTCAGGGGCAAAGTCTGTGGGAGCAATTTAAATGGTTTTGTTAGTTCCCATTTATTTGAGAAACAAGACTTTCACTGCTTAAACTTGCCTCTACTCTTCCTTTTCTCTTTGTTGACTTCTTCATGTATTCCTGGTGCTCATTTACAATTTAATTTAGATTTTGTTAATTGTGCTTTTCTTTTCATACACATGCACAGAATTAAAAATACAATTTCTTTAAAAATGATAAATAAACTGAGGTTTTAAATTTTTTAATAAATCATCCAGTAGATTGTTTTAAAATCCAAGTGACTAAAGTCCCAGTTCAGTGCAGTCAACCACCTACTATAGCATAGAGTGTCAACTAATAAACAAGAAAGAAATCTTCAGTACAAAAGCTGAAGTAGAGAGCTGTCACCTGACATCACCCTCCTGATTTGCTATGGCATGGTCATCCAACTCTGGAATAATACACTCACTTAAAACTTTGGGCATTTTCTTTTTCAAACTCTCTGAAATAAAGCACAACTCTAGTACCTCCTGCCTTTTAATAACACAAGAATACAGTTCTCTTCCCCCATCTCTAATGTTCACAACACCAGCTCTCTGATGGCTTGTAGCACTTGCTTAACTGATGTTTCTCTTTCAGGTCATGGCCTCTTCAATCCATTTTTCACAATTCAGTCACAGTGATTTTCAGAAGTCAAATCTGATCATGTCACTTTTTGGCTTATTTAAAGCCTGTCAATATCATTCTACTGCCTTGAGGATAAAGTCCTACTCCATAGCAGGGTCATTCATGAGAGATAATCTGCTTAAATTCCTGGCTGCTTCTACCTAAAGCATTTCAATTCATTCTAAGTTCCAAAGACAGGATACTGGATGTCATAAATCATGCTGCATTTTATTTAAGTTTTTTTTTAATTTAAAGTTGGTAATTTTCTATTCCATTTCTTTGCTGTCTCCTACCCTGGAAGATACATGTGTTTCCATCTTCCCCTACTTTAATCCATTCTTGTTATTTAGCATCTGTGTCTGTGAATTGTAACATAATTATCCTTTACTTAATAGCTAATATCTACTTATAAATGAAAATGTATCAGTGGACTGGGGGTGGATAGGGACTGGAAGAATAGATATAGAGGGGATAGAAGGAGGGCATGCAGGGAGAGTCCCCTAGAGTTGGAGGGCACTTGGGGAACAATGTGGAAACCTAATGCAGTGGAAACACCTTGGAATCCACCAAGATGATCCTAGCAAGGACTATTTGTAATGAAGGATACGGAATCTGAAGCGGCAATGTTTTAAAACCCAACCTGTCCTGTCTGCAAGATGTGCTGGGGTAATAATGGTTTAGAACTTCTGTTGTGAGCCACTAATGACTGTTCTAGCATGAGGCTTGTACCACATGAGGAGGAGGTTATGTCCAAGACTGCCTGGATGGTCAGGAACCGAAAGCTATCGGATAGCCCAAAGACCTAGGTAGGGCAAAACCAAATACAACTAGAGGGGGGGGGACCAAATACAACTAGAGAGAGAGAGAGACAGAGAGAGAGAGAGATTGAAATGATTTATAATATTATTCTGCTATACTCCTGTATCAATGTCTAGTCCAATCATCATCAGAGAGGCTTACTATGGTAGCTAATGGAAGCAGCAACAGAGACCCACAGGCAAACATTAGGCAGAGCTTGAGGATCCTTACAGAAGATGGGAAGACAAGATTGTAGGAGCCAGTGCGGTCAAGGATACCAGGAGAACACAGCCCGCAGAATCAACTAAGCAGGGCTCACATAGGTTCACAGAGACTGAAGAGGTAATCAGGGACCCTACATGAGTCTGTGGTAGGTCCTCTGCAAACACATTGCGGTTGTTTAGATTGGGATTTTTTTATGGGACTCCTAAAAGTGGGAATGGGGGTGTCACTGACCCTGTTTCCTGTTCTTCAGGCACTTTTCCTCATACTAGTTGCCTTGTCCAACCTTGATATGAGGGTTTCTGCTTAGTCTTATTGCATCTTGTTATGCCATGTTAAGTTGATATCCCTGGGAATTCTTCTCTTTTCTGAAGGGAAACAAAGGAACAGTGGATCTGTGGGAGAGAGCAAAAGTAGGGAATATGGACTGAACGGAGTGAAGAGGGAGGAGCCTGAAGTCAGGATATATTGTATGAGAGAAGAATAAATAAAACTGGAAAGATGGGGGAAAGAACGGGCAATTTTCTCCTGCCTAACAAATTTTCTTTTTTCCCGTACTTAAGCTCAACTTTCACAATTTGGCTCAGGGATAAGTTCCATATGTGGTCTTCTCCCACACCAAGAATTCCTTCCCCTTATTTGTTCAAGACAACATGGGCATTTCCATAGTCATAGAATTCACTGGAAGCTTTCTTGATTGATTTATTAACACGATTTCTACCCCTTTAAAGTTACGTGACTTGGTTTTCTTTAAGTTTAGGTTTCTTAGAACAAAAATCTAAGGGATGGGGTTAATGTAAATCATTTTGGATGTGATTACAGTAACCACTAACAAGAGCATAGCACCAGAGAGCAGATAATTGCCAATAAAAATTATTCCAAGGGAATAATTGAGAGATGGCATCACTGAAAAAGGCAGATGAAAATAAAAGTTCCTAGACGCTATGATATCTATAATGTATTTGCATATATCATACAAGCACACACATATATACACAGAAACACAAACACACACACTCCTTACTGAGTATCCTTCTCAGATGTATGGCCTTATTATCTCCCAGAGGCACCTTGGTGAGTAAGGACTGGATTTAATCCTTCTTAGCTAGCCCACTTTAGTGAAGAGCACTTTTGTAACCTTCTTTCGTCTGCTCCACAACAGAGAGACTGTGGGTAATCACAAGAGAGCTACCCTGATGGGGTTTGGGGGCACTGTCACTTAGGAACATTTAAAATCACACCGCGGGGTGGTGGAGCACAGATTAGTTGCTGCCTCATGGGATTCACTGATGAAGGAAATGAAACACATCTCCAGCCTCCAGAGCTATTACCCTCTCTATTCCCAATCGTTCTTTCTATATTTTTAAAAAGAACAGAAACTAAAAATAGAGGTTTGGGTGTGGGAGAAGTTGAGTCTTCAAATAGTTTCTTGGAATGTCATGTAAAATGAGAAGGACTCCTGGGGTAAGACAAAGGGGATGTGTTCAAACATCAGCAGAAAGCAAATGCATACAACTTGGAAATTTTAAAACATTTGTCAAAAACCGAAAAAAAATTAACTTTTCTTACTTTAGTGAATTTATATGAGGTCTAATGGTTTAGTTCCATTTTTTTGGTAGAATTTCCATTTCTCTAAAGTTTATTTCTATATTAACCATTTATATAATATAATTTTAGATAATTTTTCTCATAGGAGTTTCTAACCTCGTTACACACCTCTTTTTTAAAGATAAGATAAAAATTAATTTCTACGAATCACAATAACACATATTTGTAAACCCCTTAAGACTTATGCTGGCTGGTTAAATGAAGCCTAAGGTAAGAAGCAGTCTCAAATAATAATATTATTCTTTTTATTTTTTATTACTTTATAAATAATACCATTCAAAATTTCCACTTCCTCCCCTCCTCCCATTTCCCTCCCGCTCCCCCACTCACCCTCTCCCCATCCATTCCTAAGAGAGGGCAGGGTATCCTGCCTTGTGGGAAGTACAAGGCCCTCCTCCCTCCATCCAGGCTTAGGAAGGTGTGTATCCAAATAGAATAGGATCCCAAAAAGCCAGTACATGCAGTAGAGTCAAATCCCAGTGCCGTTATCCTTGGCTTCTCAGTCTTCCCCAATTGTCAGCCAAATTCAGAGGGTCCAGTTTGATCTCATGCTTGTTCAGTCCCAGTCCAGCTGGATTTGGTGAGCTCCCATTAAATCAGGCACACTGTCTCAGTGGGTGGACGGACCCCTCGCAAACCTGACTTCCTTGTTCATATTCTCCCTCCTTCTGCTCTTCAACTGGACCTTGGGAGCTCAGTCCAGTGCTCCGATGTTGGTCTCTGTATCTATCTCCATCTGTTGCCGGATGATGGTTCTATGGTGATATTCAAGATAGTTATTGGTCTGACTACAGGAAAAGGCCAGTTCAGGCACCCTCTCCTCCACTGCACAGGGTCCTAGCTGGAGACATCCCCGTGGACACCTGGGAACCCCTCTAGAGTCAAGTCTCTTGCCAACCCCAAAATGGCTCCCNATAAATAATACCATTCAAAATTTCCACTTCCTCCCCTCCTCCCATTTCCCTCCCGCTCCCCCACTCACCCTCTCCCCATCCATTCCTAAGAGAGGGCAGGGTATCCTGCCTTGTGGGAAGTACAAGGCCCTCCTCCCTCCATCCAGGCTTAGGAAGGTGTGTATCCAAATAGAATAGGATCCCAAAAAGCCAGTACATGCAGTAGAGTCAAATCCCAGTGCCGTTATCCTTGGCTTCTCAGTCTTCCCCAATTGTCAGCCAAATTCAGAGGGTCCAGTTTGATCTCATGCTTGTTCAGTCCCAGTCCAGCTGGATTTGGTGAGCTCCCATTAAATCAGGCACACTGTCTCAGTGGGTGGACGGACCCCTCGCAAACCTGACTTCCTTGTTCATATTCTCCCTCCTTCTGCTCTTCAACTGGACCTTGGGAGCTCAGTCCAGTGCTCCGATGTTGGTCTCTGTATCTATCTCCATCTGTTGCCGGATGATGGTTCTATGGTGATATTCAAGATAGTTATTGGTCTGACTACAGGAAAAGGCCAGTTCAGGCACCCTCTCCTCCACTGCACAGGGTCCTAGCTGGAGACATCCCCGTGGACACCTGGGAACCCCTCTAGAGTCAAGTCTCTTGCCAACCCCAAAATGGCTCCCTTAATTAAGATATCTCTTTCCCTGCTCCCATATCCGTCTTTCCTCCATCTCACCCATCCTACTCCCTCCCGCTCTCCCCAACCCTCCCCTTCTCCCTTCTCTCTCCCCTTCTCCCCTTCCCCCCACCCCACAACCACCCCCATGCTCCCAACTTTTGGAGCCAGTGGGAGGGACAGAAACCCTTGGCAACAAATTGGCATACTAACATGGGGCTGACTAAATCCATATAAAACAAGAGAAAGCTTAGAAAGGAATTCTAGACACTAAAACACAAAGTTTAGCCACAGTTCTTTTTTTTTTTTTTTCCAGATGGGCTCTCCAGATTTGCAAAAACCTTGCAGCTGTTTTAAGAGGAACCACCAGCAAACACTTAAATGGTGTTTATGAATTGCCAATAGCATGCTGCTTGGTGGCGTCAGGGACCTTAAAATACCACAGAGTTGTGGCAATAAACATCTTTCCATCTGATACCCCTGTCATGAGGCTAGACTCTTAGAAAGCTAAGAAATGGAGTAGATCCAGCGATCAAAGCCACAGCTTTAATCCTGGCCATATTGCTTGGTAAATTATAGAAAAAGATACACAGTAAAGACAGATTCAGATGAAGAAAACCTCTAAATGGTTTACAGTGTGTCAAAAATATATGTAGACTTGGGAGAGAAAAGAGAAAGGATGAAGTACTTAAAATATAAAAAAGAAAGAAGGAATAATTTGGTGTGGTGGTACACACCTTTAAATCCAGCACTTGGGAAGCAGAGGCAGGCAGGTCTCTGTGATTTGAGGACAACCCAGTCTACAGAGTGAGTGTCAGGATTGCCAAAGATACACAGAGAAACCTTCTCTCAAAAACCCAAAATTAAAAATTAAAATAAAAGTAATAAGGTTTAAAATAAAGCCATGTAAAGATGAAAAATACACAGAGAGTCTGGATACTGCATATTATTGTGTTGTCTTTGAATTGTTTAATGGCTGAAGAAGAAGCAACAGCTGCTAAAAGACATTTGGATATAAATGTTGCAGGATTAATCCAACATATGTATTTTAAAATGCCATGACTTCAAAATTTAAGTCAAAAGGTATGTTACTTTGGAGAAGAGATTTTGCTTTTGTTTCCACAGAAAATGAGAAGCTGTGGATTCAATCCGGGTTAAGGAAAATCAGGTTTGATCAAGGAAGAGCCCTCCATAAATCTCCTGTAGGAGTGGATGGCCCAGATGTCTGAGTTCTATATCCAGAGCATTTTCAAGACTGCTGGCAGAGATGATCAAGCCTCACAAGATACTCTAGTCAGGACTTCATTAAAATTCTAAATTTTCTTTAGGTCCCTATAAGATTATGAGCATTCCCAATCAGCAGGAAGTAGCCTAAAAAACTGTACCCGTGTTCCCAGAAAAACGATTATGATATTTATCTTTGTTTAGAGTGTTGGTTCCAAGATGTTATGGATAATGGTCTGGACAAAAACCTAAACAAAGGATAGTAGATTCAAAGTTTTTGTTTTGAAAAAAAGGGGGGGAATGCTGTGGGACAATGGTCTTTTATCCTGTCACTTGTATTATTTTAATAAAATGTTGATTGGTCAGTAGCCAGACAGGAAGTAAAGGTGGGGCAACGAGAACAGGAGAATTCTGGGAAGAGGAAAGATGCAGTCTGCACCCATCACCCAGACACAGAGGAAGCAAAATGAGAATGCCTTGCTGATAAACATACCAAGTCATGTGGCTAACATAGACAAGAATATTGGGGTAATTTAAGATGTAAGAAAGAGTTAAAAAGAAGCCTGAACTAATAGGTCAACCATTTTAAAATTAATATAGAGCTCTGTGTGTTTCTTTGGAACTGAATGGCTATAGGACTGGGGGGGGGCAGAAACCTCTGGCATTAATCCCTCCTGTTCCTATTTCCACCAACTACCTATCCAGAGTTCTCTCCTCTTTCACCTGTGATTTTATTTCCCCATCACAGTGAGATTCATAGGTTTCCCCCCTTGTGCCTTCCTTATTACTTAGTTTCTTTGGATCTGTGGATAGTAGTGTGGATATCATTTTCATAATGGCTAATATCTACCTATAATACCTACCTATAATAATGACATGTGAGCATATTCCAAGTTTGATTTTCAGGTATGGGTTACCTCACTGAGGATGATCTTTTCTATTTCACATCCATTTCCTTCAAATTTCATGATGTCATTGTTTATGACAGCTGAGAAATACTTCATTGCATAAATGCACCAAAATTTCTTTATTCATTCTTCAGTTGATTAACATCTGGGTCATTTTCAGTTTCTATTACCAATAATGCTGTTGTGAAAAATAGTTTAGCAAGTATCCTTTTGTTATGATAGAGCATCCTTTGGATGTATGCCAGGAGTGGTATAGCAGGATCTTGAGATGGGTTGATTCCTAATTTAGAGAAACCTCCATATTGATTTTCAAAGTGACTGTACAATTTTGTACTCCCACCAACAATGGAGGAGTGTTTTTGATTTTAGCCACTCCAACAAATGTGAAATGGAATCCCAGAGTCATTTTGATTTGCATATCCCTGATAGAAGAAAAAGGGTAAAATAGCCTTGAATGTATTGACACAAGAGACAACTTCCTGAACAGAACAGTAATCATTCAGGCAATAAGATCATCAATTAGTAAATAAGCCCTCATGAAACTGAAAAGAAACTATAAGGCAAAGGACACCATCAAAGAACAAAACAGCAGCCTACAGAAGATCTTCATCAACCCCACATCTGACAGAGGGCAAAGTTCCAAAATATATAAATAACTCAAGGAACTAGACAACAACAAACCAAATAATCCAACTTAAAAAATGGGGTACAAATGTAAATAGTATTCTCAACAGAGAAATCTCAAATGGCCAAGAAATACTTAAAGAAACATTCAATATCCTTAGCTATTAGGAGATTGTCTTTAAGTAAAAATAATCTCTAATATTCCAATCAGCAGAAGTGTTGTTAACATTGTTTCTTCTGTTATTCATCTACCTAACAAATCTGGAACATTCGTATTTCGTTTTCATTTCTTTTATTATTGATTGTAGCATGGGTAATAAAAACTCAGAGCCAGATATTGGGGCTCAAACTACAGATCATTAAAGCAAAGCAGTCAAGCCACTAGAGTGCTCTTACCTCTAAGAAATCCTCAGTGTGAAAGAAAGAGAATGAGTTCCTGTCACAACCCACCTTATATATTTATCTCTAGTGCTGGGATTAAAAGCATGTGACTCCCTAGTACTGAGATTAAAAGTGTGAGCCATCTCGACCTAGATCTGTTTCTGCATTGATTTTGTGTAGCCTGTTGTGACCTTGAACTCATAGAGATCCATTGTCCCTGTCTCCCAAATCCTGGGATTAAATGTGTGTAACACCACTGCCCGGCCTCTAATTGCTTAGTTTTACATTCTAGTCTTCAGGCAAGCTTTATTGATAAAACATAAATAAAATATTACCATTTTTCCTGTTTTTGTCTAAAATAAAAAGGCTATAACTAATATAAGAAAACCTATATACAATAAGTACAATAACTACATATGATATTTGCAGGCAATAAATACATCAACAATGCCTAGTCCATTTGCATTTGACAAACTCAGAGAAAATACTCTATATCTATCCTATCTTGGTGAGTGCAAGGTCATATACATAATTAGCTTTTTATCATAACTGCATTACCATCCCAAACTATTTTTGATATCTCTCAATCTTATATATTTCATATTTCTTTAGTGAATTTATTTTCTGAGACTCATAAACAATGAAAACTATAACTATCTAGTCTTCAACAACCTCAGAGACCAAATAAGGAAATAATGTTAATTGAGTAAGCAGGAACTGTAAACAAGCGACTTGTTTACAAATGACTACAAGTTCAATTATAATAGGTGATTAACAAGTAACCTGAATTTCCTTATTATCCTAAATAGTTGGTAATAATATTTTTCAAGAATTAGAAATTTACATTACATTGCTAAATGAGTTTTATAGGTATAATGCCTTGAACAAGATAAAAATGTATTCACAGTAGATTCTAACAAAATTAATCTCAAATTTGTATCAATATACAAAATTTATATACAATATAAAAATCCAATCCAATGTAAAAAAATTTAAAACTAGTAGTTGTTTTTTTAAAAAGTAGATTCAATAATCTACCTTTTTATCTTACTTTATCTCCCTTTTTATCTTTTCAGAGTAGACTCAATAATCTGCCATTTTATCCTATCTGTAACCCCATTTTTTTCTTCAAAACAAGAATTCTGTATCTAATCTCCTTTGTTCAACTTTCCTCCTGATTGTAACCAATAACAACTTGTAACCAAACCCCAAACAGTGAAAAATGTCCATAACCCATTGAAAGGCCACAAATATCCACTCAACCTCTTGGGAATGTAGGCATCCTATTCTTAAACTTACTTCCTGCTGTCTGGGGATGATGGTATCTTTGAGGGATCCTTAAAAGAAGAATTTGGGTTAATTGTCAAGTCATAGGAGAGGTAGATATATCATTTGTTGTCCAGACTCTGTGTAATGGGAAAGAACAGGACTTGAGTCCTGGCTAGAGTAATCTATTAGGCTGGGTCTTCTCAGCTAGGCACCTCAAAATTGTTCTGAGCAGTTTGTACAGCAGCATAATTTCTTTCTTCAAGAATTTGATCTTGGGAGATTTCCATACCTCTAGCTTTATTCCATTGATCAATAATCTTAGCCTCTTCTCTGAACTACATACTCCACTGTAATTGTAGACCGGGCTCTTAAATAGCTTTAACTATCTCTATCTAGTCATTAGGGATAATTCTATTACAAACTGACATTTTGTTTAACACTTGCATCACAAAAGGTGAATGCATGCCATATGAGGTTATTGCTTCCTTGAATCTCCTTAAATCTAACATTGGCACAAGAATCCATCCATCTCTTATTCTATCATTCCTGTTTGGTTATTGGATATATTAAGTTTAGTTATTTGAAAACCTTAGACTGTTCCTCTTTATTCTTATAATGCAATGCTTAAATTGATTCTGCATTAAATTCCTCTATCTGGATTTGAATATTTCTGTGATCTGTTTGATTTAATTTTTCTAAGGCCTATATCTTAACACTCAGATTAGTCAACTTTTATAATGATAAGACAAAATAATAATGCTGATAATTTTTACAATTGGCATTACTTAAATTCAATCTAAATTAATTATTCTCTCATTTAATCATTTCATTTTCAAGCTATCCATCATATTAGCTTACAGAGAAACAAATTCATCCAATGTAATGGTGTTTCTTATTTTTTAATGTGTGAAAGAACTCTCTCTTTTAACTAATTCCTCTTTCAGAATTCACAGTTGTCTTACCAAATCTGTGAACGATATTGATGAAGATATGAGGCTTATTGCTGCTGTGCAGGACAGTAAAAGTCTGACTGGATTTCAAGGCAGCTATTTGGTGGTGTAGGAGGTTCTTCTGTCTATGTGTTGCTTTCATTGGTTAAATAAAGAAACTGTCTTAGCCCTTTGATTGGGCAGAACTTAGATAGGTGGGGAAAAGAGAACTGAATGCTGGGAGAAAGCAGGCAGGCAGAGAGAGCTGCCATGAAGCTACCACCTCATGGTGAATACAGATTAATAGAAATGGGTTAGATCAAGATGTGAAAGTGAGCCAAGAAGAGGCTAGATATAATGGGCCAGGCAGTAATTCAATTAATACAATTTCTGTGTGATTATTTAGGAGGTTAAACTAGCCAGGCAGTGGGATGAAGTCTGCTCCTCATACAACATCTGGTTTGGCAGTAGCCCAAGAAGGGGGTTCAGGGAGAGCCCATCAAGAAGGAAAATAGAAATCTAGCTGGTAGGGTAGTGACTCCAGCCACATGTAGTTCCAGCCTATGCCAATGACTATAAAGTCACAGGCAAATGACATTTTCAGGAATTTGTAGCCCAAACGTTGGATACCACTTGCAGTACAAATAATAAAAGCCCAGAGACAGATATTGGGGTTCAACCTGAAGATCAGAAATGCAAAGCAGGCAGCCATTGATTCTTACCTCTTCCTCAGACAGAAAGTCGGCAATCCTGCCTCTGCAAATCCTCAGATTGAGACTGAGAGTAAGAACTGTTTCCTTCCATTTTATATTCCTCTCTAGAGCTGGAATTAATCCACCACCACCTGACCACTATGGCTAACTCATGCGGCTGCTAAGCACTGATATCAGGCAAGTTTTATTTATTAATGGCTAACTCATGCGGCTGCTAAGCACTGATATCAGGCGAGTTTTATTTATTAATACAGAAAAATATACCATTATAATTGATAATATATTAGAACTACATAAATTTCCCTTATTATTCCTTCTTCCATACTCTCCCTTCTACTGTTCCTTGGTCTCTTTCAAATTCATAGCCTCTTTTATCTTTAATAGTCACATGCATATATGTATCTCTCCTTAATCACTTATCTCTATATTAATATATACATATACATATCTATCCATATCAATATCTATATCATATATTATCTATATCTATAAGTAATCTACATCTATATCTTTATCTGTATCTATCTATATAAATTCCTAAATACAACATGCTCAGTCTGTTCCCAGATCTGACCTTCATCCATGGCTTTTTAATTTAAAATGTTCTCATTAATTCACCCCCAATTTACTTTGGAATATCTGTGGTGAGGCTCTCAGGACTTGGCAATCACAGTTTACTTTGAATATGATTGATAATTAGTAGTTCATTTTCTTATGACTTGCTAAAGCTTTAATAATTCTGTTTGAACAAGTTTCTTGGAGAGCTGGAACTGGCAGCTGAGTTTAGCCTCAGCTAAATGTTATGAGATTCAAATCAGCAAAGTTAAGCTTGTGGATCTTAAAACTCTAGAAAAAAATCTGAAGATTCTTACCACCTTCCATGAAGACAAACAGTTTTTACCTGCCTAATTATGAACTGGCAAAAATTTCCTTCCATTCTTGAGCATACGTAGCAGATTCCTCATTTGATGAGGGCAAATGATTCTCTCAGACAAAGAAATGAAAAACGCTATCTAAGTGGTGTACACTAGAGATACAATTTTCATGATATTTAGGTTATTCGGTTGGTAAAATTATAATTTTTATGTTAATAAATCAATATTTTGATTATTCTTATTTACATTAAAAACTGTGATCACCAAGTGAATGCAATGTCAATTGCCATAAGTCAAGATCAAAATAACAAAATGTTGCTTATGTTCAGATAACTAAGTGCGGTTTTTTATTCTCTCTCTCTCCACGACAGTATCAGTATCTGGGTCATTTATGTGAAAGTCCTAAATAACTTACAAATTTCAAGATACGAAAGGTAAAACCAGAATTAATATGACTCTGCTCTCATGAGAAACTTCTGGGTAAAACAAACTTTATTTATTCCTGAACCACAATGATAGTTGGTTACATAAAGAAACTAGAATAAAATTTGCTTGATTTATGGTAAGGTCCTTTATAGTATGCCTTATGTCTTAAGTATGAAAAAACAAATAAATATATGTATATGTTTAATAAATTTATATTGCTAAGATAGGTACAGAAAATAGGTTTCTGAATTACCACCATGCATACACACACATAGCATACATTTACAATGATGCATACACAATACAAACATTTAGAAACATTGCTTGACATCTTGCTATACATTAAATGCCATATCCACTTACATCATTATTCAAAGAACTATGAATTATTCACAGTATTCTGAATTTTATAATGTTACTATGACAATATGCCACATTTAATTCATTCCTTCATTTTGAGGCAAGTCTCATGTTGTGACCTTTGCCGGCTTGGAACAAAATATGCAGATCAGTCTAGCCCCCAACTCCTAGAGATCTTCCTGCTTCTGCTTTTGAAGTGCTAGAACTAAAGGTACGTAACAGTGTTAAATATTTTACATTCTTTAGTGCAATAATAGCAGGCATTTGATAGTTGGTTATAATTTGGATTATTAAAAAAGGAAATGCCCTGTCCCTTGTAACCATTTTTGTGGTCATATTTATCTTTTTGGAGGACTTAAACATGCTGAGGACATATAATTTATCTTCGATAATCTCAACAGTTTCTACCATATGCAATATATGCTTTTGTACTGAGAAATATGTATACAGCCCACCAATATCAATAACGTTATTATTTCTTTATTTTAACTTGATTGGTATGAGGACACAAAATCAGAGAATAAACAAAACTCAAAACTGTTTTGTGACATTTGAAAGAAATCAATTAACAGTTATAAATAATGGCTGTCCTATGAAAATAATAGTAATTTTAGTTTTGATCCTTATTGGAGTAATTCTGCCTTGAAATATCTTATTTAAAGAAGTGTGTGAGTGTGTGTGTGTGTGTGTGTGTGTGTGTGTATTCACAAAACTAATTGAGTAAGTTGGCTGCCGTTGATAGATAACTAATAAATAAAAATGTAAAGAATCTTTTGAAATTTCAAATGGTTTTCAGCAGATGCTGTCTTTGATGGTATTCTGAAATTAACATCACATGAGTTTGAGTCTTTTAATAAACTTTTATTACATTTTTCCGAGGAGAGTTTGTGAGCATGGACCTTGGAAGGTCTTGGTGATACATATAAAAAATATAATTGAATACCAGGTACTGTTGTAGGAATGAAAGATTGACAGTAGATTCTACAATCTTACCTTTAAGAAGCTTGTAGCATTGGAAGAAAGTCTCAGTTCCTCTACATATAGCATATATTCTATATGGTTTACATTTATCCTGTCAGCCTCACTCTGAAAATATTAAAGACACCAAACAATCTGCTTACTTCAAATGACTCAGCTGTTGTCACTTTAGATTAACTTGTTCCAATTAAAATGTAATTGTCTTTATAGTCATTGCATTTGCAAAAATAGGACTTTGCCTTTGTTATTTTTAGCTTTGAACTCATGTGGAATTGTGCTATTGGGTTCCCAGTGACATAGAAGCTCTGTCTTTCTTAAGCCTTGTGATAACAGATGAGAAATGTTGGCTCAAAAGGTCCACTCTTGGCTAAAACAGCTCGAGACTGTGTTGGCCTCCAAACTTCTGATGGACTTGGCTGCCTTTCTGTGGACTGCTCAGAAAACTATGGCTATCAATCCACATTAAAGACATTAACTTGATCTTTATGCAGACAATTGGAAACTTTTCCATGTTGGAGAAATGACTCAAAATAAAACATATGGACGTCTAATACTCTGTAATGATGTTTGTCTTAAAGATTTCTTTATTTTTCATTTGTATGTATGGTATTTTGCATATGTATGTGTCAAGACATTGGGTGCTTGTCCAGTAAGGCCAAAAGATGTACCTTGGAACAGGAGTTAACAGATGGTTTTGAGCTGCCATATGATGGTTGGTACTCTATACCAGGGGAAGTCTGGAAGAGCAGCACAGGCCCTTAACTGCAGAGCTCCAGGATGTTTTTAATTTAGAGATTTATTGTGCATCATGGAAGGTCTTAACCTTGCCTGCCTGTCTGTATCAAACTTTTCAATGGTTATTACTCTGAGATTCTTGACAATCCTCTTTTTCATTTTCTTGTGGAGTTTTAAAGACAATACAACCATGAAATACTTTTTAAAGGCCATTTTTCAACACAATAATAGTACAACTGAAAAAGGCCAAATATCTTAATTTCTTCAAAAATGTATAATGGCAGGAGAGTATAAATAAAAATTATGTATTTTTTTTATTACAGATGCTAAGTTTAGAGAGGTTTGCAGGGTAATTTCCATCTGCCTCTCTGAATCTACCTTGTGTTAATCCTCACCATGTGAGAATAAAAAGACTTAGTCTGACCCCTCTGGGAATTGTTTTTCTGTTTAGAAATGACTGCCCTTATCTATCACTAATGCATCTGGTGTGTGACTTCTGCTCCTTTGTATCCCCTTTAGGTCTCCTTTCTCTTTTATATAAGTTTTTAACATTTTTTTTTCATTATTATTAATTTTTGTGTGTGTATTTACATTTCTGTGAATGTGTGTGCATACCATGGAAAACATGTAGATGGAATAGGAAAACTTACAGAACATAGTTTTTTTCTTCCACCAAAAGTGTCCTGGGGTTTGAACTCAAGTTTTCAAATTTGGCAGCAGGAGACTTGACCTCCTGAGCTATCTCACTGCCCAAGTATATAATCTCATGGTCTTTCATCACTATGGTGCTATCATAATAGGCAGAAGCTTGGCCCCTAACAAATGCCAACATTCTAATCTCTGAAAGTGATAGATATGATACTATATGTGCCAAAATTTCGGTTTCTAAGCATAAGTAAGAATTTGGGAAAGAGGAAATCATTCGGGATTCTCAGTGTGAGCTTATGTAATTACAAGGATTCTTCTAAATGGGAGCTATGATGTCAGACTGAGGGATAAAACAAAGGTCACATTTATGTGACTTTATTTCTTTCTGACATCAAAGAGGAGCACTAGGCAAGAAATAGCAGAGAACTATAGGACCCAGAAAAAGGCAGGAGAGCTTGCAGAAGAAATGCAGCCCTGGGCACTCATCCATCTATGAGGTTGCTAATCATCAAACATGACAACTCCTTTTCGGCTAAGTCACTAAGTTTAGGTAATTTGAAACCATAACATTAGGAAGTCAATGTAGGCAATGATGGCTTTCCTCAGTTGAACTAATAATTGTATACCATCTCTTTATTGGTAGATTTTAATAATCAATCCTTAATAAAATGAAGGTAAGTAATCTCTTCATTAATTTCTTAATATTCAATGGAGCATATTATCTCTTTTCTGTCAGTTCTGCAATTAAGAAATGATCATAGCTTTTATTCAATAAAACTCATGTTTATAAGTACACTCTGTGGAATAGAATCTATTGGTGGCACATATAATGCCTGACAAATGTGTTTCATGTAGCAGCATTATTAATTAAAACAGTAAATAAATATGTCAACTTCTTGTGGTAGAACTGAATGATACCAACAGAAATCCAGAAGCTGCTTCTTATATGAACTCATATCTGCATGTAAAATTGTATAAATATATAGATCGCATGGTATCCACCCCAGATTTATAGATATCCATATGTGTATCTATGGTTTTATCAATTTACCCACCTATTGATTTAATCTATGTGTTTAAGCACATGTGGAGAGGAGAAAAAAAGGCATGTGTCCTTTGGAGTAGTTACCGGTCGCTAATGAGCAACCGACAGTTCTTCACATTTTGTCCATGACTTCTCATTAGCAGTAAGAAAGGAAGATCTAAAATCATTGACAGAGTCTCACATCCAGCAAAACTTCGCACAACCAATGCTTTCCTGGATTTATTCTCGGATAGACTAGAAGCTTCTACTATAACTTTTGTGTGTAGTCCCATGAGGGTTATTTGTGTTCCCATTTCCCCCTCCCCGTATCATATTCTTGATGTTTCAAGGCAAGGAATGACTGTAATTGTTCTTTTTCTGGCCTTTCAATACCGGGCATGAAGCTTGTGTTTATGTATTTCCTGAAAGCTTTCTGCTGAATTCACTTCATAGGTGATTCATCAAGATTTCTTTGATAAAAGACTTCATATCTGAGTCATAATACACACAAGGTTCTGAAGAAATATGTGGTAAATTTATATAACAGGGAGATAGACATAAAGATAAACACCCTGATTTAGGATGCAAATGAAGGCTAAATTATGCATGCCATATTCTTGTTACAGCATTGTTCATTTAAATTTTGTTTACTAGGAGGACTGAATGATTGCTCAGTACTTTGATGAAGTAAGCATTAGGATTAGGCCATTCTAAATTATACCAAATAGAGGAAAAATTAAAAAGAAATATCTTATTGCATGTTAGTAGAGTCATAGAAATATTCTAGACCCAGTAGAATATTCAGAGGTGGGAAAGCATCTTGAGAAGTCTTTTGTAAGGGACACATGATGCAAAAATGACAAATCGGCCAACGGCTACATGGAAATTTTACAGCTAGATAGACTCGGGGTGTTCAATTTAAACCAATATCATCAGCTCCTAATAAATGGCAGGGGGAACGTAGAATAAAAGTCCATTGGAAAGAGAAGAGGTCAAATCCCCTCATTTAACTATGAGACTCTAATACCATCAAGAAAGGAGTCTTTTAGAGTAATTCTTTTGCCATTAATGGGCCAATGTTTTTCTCTGTCATTTTAATGCTCAAACAATGTTCATATAGATGGTAGTTATTAATTATAAACAATATAGACAGAGTTCTAATGTCCATACCTTCTGAAATTTCATTTCTATGATGAAGAAAGTAATTAACATTGATTCATTTTATAACATTGACTCAATTTCTCTTTATAGTGAAAGTATATGATATTTTGAAATATTGTCTCTATGTTTAGAGAAGAGGAACCTGAGGCACATAAGCATCTCATAACCCTTAGCTAGGTGGGAATCAAATATCTTTAGTCCTAGTGCTTGTGATACTAAGAATGAAAAGCCAAGACTTCAAGGCCACCCTGGATTACATAAAGAAACCATCTTAGAAATAAACTAACTGTTATAACATGTAATATCAGGGTCAAGATTTATACACATGAAATATGAAACAAAAGCCTCTGATGCTCTATTTTCATAACCCAAAGTTTTACAAAATAAACTTTAATTGATTACATAATTGTCTATAGCCTGTAGTCATTGAAAGAATCATAATGGCCAGCTATTGCTGACAATGCACAGTTGCATTGCAGAAATGGGAGAGGATTTGGCAGAGGATAGCTATAGGCAAGCATCCCTAGCCTGTGACTTAGAAACAAAGGTCTTGTTTTTTGTTGTTGTTATTGTTGTTTTGCTTATTTTTCAGATGATTACAATCCCTGCCTCTTTGAAAGAGAGTTTTGAAAGCAGTATAAGAAATACTCAATGGTGAATAGTATCATGCATGGTGGAGAATAAACAAAATGTAAAATCTCAATTACCAAAAAGTCTAAAATTTACTATTTTTGTAATTAATAGACTGAAGTAAAAGTTTAAAAAATAGGAAGATTCAAGCATGACAAATCCTACAGATATACAGAAAGATACACCAGAATTTTACTTCCAAATTCAGAAACACTATGAGACACAGTGGGAAGAGCAAGCCACGTGATCTTTAGGCATTCACAGATAATACTGAAGTGACCTTGGTGTAGGTCATGACCTTACCTTCCACACCTTTGACAAAAATTCATAGTGAAAGAGCATAGAGACAGCACCACTTCTTTCTTTCCTTCCTTCCTTCCTCCCTCCTTCCCTTCTTTTCCTTTTTTTCTTTTTCTTTTTTTTTATACAAAATCCCCACAGAACACAACACTTGATTGATTTAATATGACCCTCATCACAAAGATTACTGCTGGAACTTAGTAGGTAGCATTGGGACTAAAGAGAAGTGCAGGCTTTACACGGGAATATGCCCTTAGCTGAAGATAAGACATTTGGTAAACATCAGAGAAGACCTCCGTGAAAATTATCCTTACCTGACCCAAACATGAGAAACAGATGTTTAAATCAGACGAAGGAAGACACAGCAGGACAAGGCAAAGACATGCAGAGGAAGTGAGCATGGATTTGTCAGTGACTGTTTCCATTACTTTATTCTCTGGAGAATTTTAAAGGCCTCTGAGAAAATAGGACACTGTCACAGAATCCAGATCATCAAGTCTCTCTGTTTTCAAATTTGGAACTGTTATTCATTGGGGGTTATCTGGGTCTTTTTGGTTCATAAAACTGTTTTTTGTTTGTTCGTCTTTGTTTTTGTTTCTTACCTGGATTTTCGACCAATATTTCATCTCTCTCTCTCTCTCCCCCACTCTCCCTGTCTCCCTCTCTCTATATCGCTGTGTGTGTGCCCCCGTGTGTAGGGGGAGGGGCACATGTGTCGTGGTGTACATGTAGAAGCCAGAGATCACACTTTCATTTCAGTTCCCGCTTTCAACTTTGTTTGAGTCAGAATCTCTCCTAACCACCACTGTGTACGCCCGACTAACCGGCCCCTAACTTTACAGGAATTCTGCCTCACAGTAGGAGCAACGAGATGAGAGGTGTGCAAGCTACTGTATCCACCTTTACACTGGTTCTAGGGTTCTGAATTCAGGTACTCATGGCGGATGTTTTTGCCACTCAGCCATTTTTCTGGCCCCTAGTGTATAGTTTAATAAAAAGATTATATAGCAAGTTCCCCTTCACTCTACACAGCATAACCTTAAAGCAAATAGGATGGCTCTACCTTGTAAGAGGGCTGGTTTGATTGGAGTGGGAGAAGCTGAACTACACATGGGTACACTGGAATTGATTGGGGTGCCATCAGTATGTCTCATTTATAGTTTATAAAATATAGGCTTCTAATGGTTGCCTTCTCAAGCAGTGTGCCAGTGACACTTTAATCCCAACTTTGAGTAGTTTTTTTTTACATCAAAAGTGCTATAGAACTTCATTAACACTTCTGTCTTCCTTCTTCACTCTACCCAAAATGCTTGTTTAATTTTTATTTTTTTTCCAGTGAAGAAAATCACTTGCTAAATGTTGGCAACAAAGTTCACAAATAAAGCTCATTGAAATTGTGTTTATAGACATGAAATTGGAAAGAGAAGATAACTCTTGAGAGAAACAGAAAACAGTTCAACCAGACAACTGAGATGCCCCCATGGATTAGAATGCAGCATTTTTATTGGAAAAGTTCATATGTTAGGCAATTCTCTGTGAAAAGATTTGCAAATACATAGACATGGAGCAGCTGATGATTAAGAATTGGATGATATATAATTTATATCCATAGCTGATATTATCCTCTTGTTGGAAAGCTAGCTTTAATTTTTTTCTCAGTGTCCCTACTACAGAACACATTTCAAGCTGTCATTAATATCATGTTTCTCATAATTGGAATTTGCCAACAACTCTCCCCAAGAGTCAACATTGACTATTTTGACAATTTAAAACAAGAAAATAACCATCTATTTACATCTGTTTGAGGTTAAATATTAAAGCACTGGTATATTAAAGGTTTGCAAAACCAGCAGCTGAATGTTTTCAAGATTCATCCAGATAAATTACAATGATTTCATGTGGTTTTATATTAACAAAGACATTTTCTTTCATTGTATTTCATCATCTATAAAGTTATACTAACTGTGATTTAACTTTGATTTAAACTAGTGTTTTCCTTGAAGAAGAACTGAACATATGGTACTATTTTTTTTTAAAAAAATAAGGAATCAGAATAATGACATTAAAGTCTAACTCATGTCTGAAGTCAGGCAATCACTTAATTGTTATGGAACAAAGTGAGCCTATAGCCAGAGGCTCAATGTTATCCATGTAAGTCACTAAGTGTTGTTTCAGTTTTTAATTTAACCTTCAGTACATTTTTTCTCAAGCACAGAACACTACATACTGTATACCAGTCAGGTATGAATTTTGTTCATACTTTCATAGGTTCACAAGCAGAAATTTTTTTTAACAGATTAAATTGATTCTTTAAAACAAACTGGATAAATAATGAAGAAACTCTATGCTCAACTAATCAATTGCATACATATGTGTAAAAGCAGATATTATTTTAAAATGAATACAGACTTTGCTTAAAACAAATTTTTGAAGATGAGTATATGAGCTGCAGTTCTTTAGATTCTCTGGTTACTTCTACAGATAACGTGTCATTGGCCAAAAGCAATGTGAAAAGATGAACCCCTTGTTCTGGGTCAGAAAAAAGATATTCGCCAGACTATAAGAGGATGTGTTGCTTTCAACCATATTTAGTGAGCAGTGACTATGGGCCAGGCACAATGTAAGATGTTGAGAACCCAAAGAAAAAATGACAAGGACTCTGCCCACAAGGCATTAACCATCACTAGAGGCAGATATTGGGATGGAGAGAGTTTTGTTATGAACTCACATCTTCAAAGAAAGGTAAAACAGCAGCAAGCACATACATTGATTTTATAGGCTAGTGATGAAGTTGGGCATATTTAGAGCTGTCAAATGTCAATCAACCTGAATTTATTTAAATTTTTAATGTCATACAAGACTAACATAATTTTAACACCTGAATTTTCATGCATGAGGGAGAAGAGAGTGAATCCCCTCCAATTTCAAGCCTAAATTCCTGTAATTATGTTAATATATTCTCTTATACCCCAAAGATACAAAATAAAAGACAATACTATATGATGATCATTTAGGTCATTTATTTTGGCTCTAAAGAGGTGCATGCATTAAACTTGAAGCATTCTACATTGCTGAAATATTTACATCACTGTACATATGATATGCAGGAAATTTTCTTCCTACGTTGAAATAAAGGTTTAATAGAATTCTAATCTAGGCTTTTCTATTGTGATTCTTCACCAATGAGGGAGGTATTCTAATTTGCTCAAATTTACCACAACTTGACCCCAAGTGAACCCAGCACGCAGCAGCTTTGACCCTTTTGTACTACACCATGTGGGAATCAAAGACTGATACCACCACTTTAAACACGCAAGGCTTTCATTGTTCCTATTGCTGTTGCTCAAAGATAGCATGCTCGGTATAACAGTCCTTGTTCTAAGCTTACTTTGCCTTGTAGGTTTGAAAGACAGTGCACACCAAAGTTCAAATTACAATAACCAAAGGAGAGTTGGCACGGATAGTACGACAGTATATGCATTACTAGGTTGAGACAGAAAAACAAATTCAATGACCACATAAGGGATTATTTCATTGGATTTAGAAAGGACATTTTCTTTCCATGAGATTGAGTGAATAAGACCCCTATCCATTAAACTCATACCTTCTCACAGATAAAGATAAGAGACCCAGTAAACAAGATTGAACAAACAGAAGGCAGTGGGAAAGAAGATCCGAGCATAGGAGTCCATTTTGGCAATGCGAATATGTATCCTCCCATGTCTCCAGGCTCCTGTTCGGCAGTCTTCAAAACAGCAGAAGAAACTGGCACAGTCCTTGCCGTCCAGACACTCATAGCCATATTCTTCGTCCCTCTCTTGAAGGTGTGTGGCATTGTTCATTTGGATGGTTGCTGATCTGGGACGGATATCTATGGTAGGGGCCTGAGACAAGGTAGGTAAAGGAGAGAGATCCAAGTCAGATATAATGGATGTAGGCTACACAGTTCCTCCACAGTGTCACCAATGAGATGATGAATCTGAAAATGAGTACCCAAGGAATTGCTTATGGCATCGTGATCTACGATGGCAAAATTGAACTTAGATAGCACAGTTTCAGACTTTGAGCTTAAGCGGTGCAGCCGGAAATAATACCATCAAGCTAATTGCTACAGCAAGAATGTTGAACACCATAAGAACTCAAAGTATAAATATTTAAATCAAACTACATGGAATCTCATTCCACTAATTATTAGACGTGAAGCTGGTTACATGAAGCTGGTTAATGGTACTGCAAGTGAGTAAAATAGAGAAATAAAAATGCATTGGTTTTCAAATCAAATTGCATGTCATGCTAACTTATAAGCAAGTAGGAACCCATCATACTACTAATAATAATGCTAATATGCATGGGGAAATAAAGAAGATCATTGGCTTGATAACACAAAGATTTAATTTATGTATTAAAATAATGTAGTTTGGCTAACACTCACCATCTTCAAGTTTAAAATTGTCATCATTGTTTACATACATCAAATGAGATTGAGAATTCAAAAAGAATGTAATTACTTGTCAAATTTTTCTTAGCAAGATAAACTTCAGTTATTGACAGTAATCTAATATTCAATGTTTGATCAATAATAAAATTAAACCAAGACTTGAGGCTTACTTTTAGCTTTTAGAGTATATAAATATAAACCACAGTTTCTAAATTAGTTATTAGAAAGAATAAAAATCTCATTTCAATATTTCACAGAGCCAATAGACCTGGTGATCACAATGGCAGAAAAGGAAGAAGATCTTAATTTAAAGTCTTGTAAACACAGTTTTATTAATATAAAATTCTCAAGTACATAGAGATTAAGTTCATAAAACATGGTTTGGTTTTTGTTTGTTTGTTTGCTTCTTTTTAGATTTTTGAAACAGGGTTTCTTTGTGTAATAGTCCTAGCTGTCCTGAAACTAGCTCTTGTAGACCAAGCTGGCACCAAACTCACAAAGATCTGTCTGTATCTGCCTTCCAAGTGCTAAGCTTAAAGGCATGTGCCATCACTGCCCAGCATAAAACATGTTTTAAAACATCATTTTAATTAGTGTTTACAGAGTCAAATTTTAGCTTTAAAAGTATATATACTTCATATATATATATGTATATATATGTAAATTGTAGACAGTGAAATGTATTTCATTTGCACAGTCCATTTGGGCTTTGGGATTATTGAAGCCCTGTTACCTGTAATTACTACTGGTCTTGTGGTTTTGAGCTGAGTGTAGAATCAAAACCTACACAAATAGTGTCTAGTCGCTGAATCAGTTCAAGAAATCTATAGAATGTTCTCCACCTGAGTGTGCCTAGTAAACTACTTAAATGTTTACTCATAAAAAGCACCATGAAAAGCATTAATAGTTAATTTAGCAGTGGCATGCAGTGAAATTTCCATTCCAAAACATTATACCTTGAAGGAAAACATCCGAAGAAGCTTTGGATTTGTAGACAGAAAAGAGAATGCATTTTTTGATAGGAAGAAGGAAAAGGAATAAAAAGAGAAAGAGAAACAAAATAAGACAAATTAAAAATACATTTTGAAAACGCAGTAAGTAAAATGAACTGAAAGCCTAAACACAGAAGGTGGGCTCTGAGGTTGGCACAATTAGCATGTCCGAAGTTAGAAAATGACATTTCATGATTGGTGATCAAATCCTTAGCAAATTAACCCACAAGTACATGACTGTGAAGGTCAATGCTGTTCAGTTGCAAGGATACATCCTAGTGAAAACGTTGCCTGTAGAAAAATAGTATGAATTGTGTGATTGCCATTAAAGAGGACCTCATATGTGAGTCCTGTCAAAGAGGAGAGAAGGGCAATTAAATAAGGAAATATATTTTCAGCTTCTTAGACTCTCACCATCTAGACTGCTACCTAGTTTTGATAAGAAATAAATTGGCTTAAAAGGAAAAAATGCGTAAGATTCTCAAGGAATTACATTTTCTTGTTTGATCTGGTCTCTCTTCACGTCTGTCTGAAATTTTTCTTCTTCTATTGCCATGAACCTGAGTTAAGGAATCCAACTATTTCTGTCTCTGTAGCAATTTCCATATGAAGTGATAAGGAAAGGCAGAGGACTTTGTAAATGACTTCAGGCTTCACCTAAAAGCCTGCCTCCCATCCTCATCATAGATGAGTATCAGTACAGCCATCTTATTTGAGGGAGAATGAAATAGGAAATGAAGGAGATGGATTAAGTAGAGAAACAAAATTTAGAGCAAGAAAATTCAAACAAGAATAGGAAAAAATGGAAAGGTAGAGACATAAGAACAGACAGGGAAAGGGAAGACCACACACAGTACAAAAAATATTTGGGACACTGAAAAAAAGCAAATTTCCTATTTTCCTTAACCAGTAAGAATAATGATGCTATGTTATTTACCTTCCATGAAGTCTTACTTTCAAACAAACGTGTCATTTATAAGATGTCTGCGGTATTTCTGGAGGTGTATCAGGGGTATGAGTCAGATCCAACTAGAGTTCTCTAATCATCCCACAGATCAATCATGGCAAGACTGATAGCAACTGTGATGCTGCTCATGCCTCTCAGAGCAGAAAACCAAGGCAGGTCTCAGTCCAGGAGGGTGGGGTCATTACTTTTTTCATCCTCTCAAAAGGAAATGAATTTTCACTTTCCAGGGCTTCTGTGACCCAGACACTAGTCCAAAGTGGGTAAATAGGTATCTATATGCTGTCCTCAACATTTACCATAAAAGATAAGAGCATTGCTTATTTATATGCATGCCTCATTCTCTTCTTTTATGGCTTAGTACAAGCATATGTGATCTTACCTGTTTCCAAATCAAGCAGTCACCAAAAATAAAAAGTCAGGTTGTCAAGTATACAATCAGTATCAACTCCTATCCTGTCCACCAAGATTAAGAACCTTTATTTTACCTTTTATAATTTTTAAAATATTTTCCTGATTTGTTGATCGTCATAATAATATTTAATTTTATATCAGCCTTATTTGACCTTGGTTCTATATAACTATATTATTTGATATGAGAAAGCAAAGACAGGAAGGCTAATTAACTTGCCCACAAAATATTAAACCATTTGTTTTTTTAAAAAGATACATGTAAGTATGCAATGATAAGAAACCTTCTAATAGAAAAATGCATATATGCATATAAACACATGCACACACCTACACATGTGCATACACACACACACAGTAAGTTATTTACAAATTAATATGACTGGTAAACTAATAGAAGAAACTAATATTTAGAATCACTTTGTTGTGTCTTTTAACTATAAATATAGTAAGATGAAAGTCAATGACCCGTAGAATAATAACTCACACATGAATGTATTCCTAAACATTGCTTTAATCCCCCATATGGAAGACAATGGACAATTATATTTGCATAAAGAGTCTGCCTTAGAGTATCTTGTAACTCTGACCTAACTAATGATCATAAATAAGCCTTTATATTATGGTCAAAACCTCACTTACTCTCTCTTTTTTCGAAGTGATGAGCATGCACGTAAGCTCACCAGTCCAAACCCAAACCAAACCCGATGACCTTTTCTAAGAGTTCAGTTGTTGTGATGGGAAATGATACATACAGGGTTTTTCTTCTTTTTGTCTTTGTCCTTGCTTGGTTTCCGATTGCTGACAAAATAATGCAGGGTGCCATATTCCACCAAAGCAGAAAACACAAAGATGAAGCAAACAGATACAAAGAGATCCATTGCCGTGACATAGGAGACCTTGGGCAGAGATTTCCGGGCTATGGTGCTGAGAGTAGTCATGGTCAGGACAGTAGTGATACCTATAGAGAAGCACAGGAACGGAGAACACATGATGCTATCAGTAAGGTGACAATCCAAGACGCCATTCTGAAAATTCAACAGCCCCAGGAAGGGAAGATTAACTGCAAAACTAGAATTAATTCACTCTATCCAAAATACTGTCCATCTTTTAGGTATAAATTATCCTGGATAGCACTGAGTATATAATGAGAAATATAATAGATGCAGTTCTTGGTGCTTTGTATTTTAGTGAGAAGAAGCAGCATGAATGAAGTTATGGAAGAAAATCCTAATTTGAATTTCTGATAGATGCCACGGAAAAGGCAGGGATGGAGAAAACCTCCTTAGATGGAGTTCACATAGGAGGACTTTAGAGACATACAAGCTGAAACTGAAGCTTCAAAGGTAAAGTGAAATCTGCTTTTTGGCTATTAATAAATTGAGGGTAGACTCTGAGGAAAGCCAATCATGTCTATTTATGAAAATTTAGGATGCCTGCCATCTGCAGAGAAACAAGGAGATCAAGGGGATGTTGGTGAAAAAGAAGTTGTGTCAATCGTGCATTATACATGTAGTATAGGGCATTGTTTTCTTCAATAGGAGGAAACCATTAAAATTACTCAACAGGAGAGATGGGTTCATGTGTAAGTGTCACTATCTAACTAAGATTTTCACAAAGAAAATAACTACCTCTAATAAGTTATCATACCACCCAGAGCACAAGAGGGATGATATTCTCTCCTGGCTAGTATGATAGAGATGTAATAAAAATGTGGGCATCCTGACAACTGCGTTACACTGGACTACCTTTTAAATTTCCTTATGTATTTGTAAATACAGGAAAATATATAGAATGAAACCCCAGGAAGCTGAGAACTTTTGAATCACCCTGAGTTAGGAATTTAGGCAGTTCTGGGAGCCTCCACAACCAGTTATTGGAAGGGAACTCATTCTTATTGGTTTAAATAGTGTTAGGCTTAGAGTTCAGCATGGAAAATAGTGGTGCATCTTAGATATCTTTGTGAACATTAAATAATGTACTAATGAATGTAGAAGGTATTGTGTTGAAGATTTGCACTGTCATTCAAGGGTTCATGTGCTAACAGTCCTCATCTTGACATTTGGAGACACGGTGCAACATTTAGTTACAGGAGAGGAAGTCAAGACATTTTAGGTGCACACATGAAGAGATATTAAGATGCTGGTCCCACTACCTCTCCCCAGCTCACATCTATCTGTATGACATAAGCAGAATTTTTTATGTATGAACTTCAACCATGATATCCCATAGTTCAGACAGCAAAGCCAAGTGACCATATCCTGAAACATTTGAAACTTTGAACCAAAGTAAATCTTTCTTCCATTCATATTTACTTACTTTATATACTTGCTACACTGATGAAAAACTGACTAACACAGGGAACTGACACCCAATAGAGTCCCAAGTACAGCTAGATATTTGTGTTGTTTATTTTGGAGATGATCTACTTCCTAAGCTAAAAGAAACTAATTAGGTTTGGGTACACATTGATTCAAGTAGAACTTCTTGATTGTACCTAATTCCATCTTCTATTTTTGGAGAGAATGCGAAACACTGGATTGGAAACCAGGCCTTCATTTTCACAATCAGGCCTGAAGCTACACTTGAACTTTGAAAATGTGAAAACTTAGCTATTTTTGGTAGATACCATGGATGGTTCATTTTAGAAGGTCTGGCATGTGACAATTAAATAAAAAGCAAATTTAGACACATTACTTAAATACTGATCTCGCAAAAGGGAAAGACGGTACTTAGGACACATAATGTTCATCACAGCTCTACAACGTAAGCTGCATCATCACATTTCCAGGGTGCTTCCAAGGGTCACAGAAAAGAGAAACACTACGGCATTAGGAAGTAGGGAAGTCAAGGTTTTACGTGAATTACCAACAAGATAACTTGATGTACTCTTGAATCCCAGTGTTACCCACTGAAATTAAATATCTCTTACCTTGGCAAGAGGAATGAGAGGCACAGCTTTTACTAATTCCTCCCATCCTGGCAGGAAGTGAGGATCTCAGGGATGCTCTGTCACCTCAGAATACTTGCGTGAAAAACATCAGCCTCTGTTTTCGTCTTGCTGTGCACCCACTCTCACTCTAACATGAATAACTTTCACCAGTTTCCAGCTGTGTACAATCCAGCTGTGTACCATCCAGCTGTGTACCAAACCACGTTCATGTGTTACAGATTCCAGAAATAAGTCCTCAGAAAGAAACCGATTTTTCTGATCATTGTCAGTGGCTCTGCCATCATACATGTCACCTTAAGCTGTTCTGTGACAAGAAGTTCAAAATCTGTAGGTGGTCAAGGTAGTCTCATTTAAATTTTGAGTACAAATGCCTGTAAAGATCATAGAACATTACAACTATACAGTAATGTTCTGAAAAGTGACTAAATACTTGACTCATTTGGGATTAAGTAAAACAAAAACCCAAATGCGGAATGGGAACAAGGTAATTGAAATAATCACCCCCATGATGTGGTGGTGTGGTATGCTCCTTTACACTGCAATTTAATATGTGTTACTATAATTGGTTTAATAAAGAAGTTAAACGGTCAAAAGCTAGGCAGCAGGTATAGCAGAGACTTCTGGACAGAAGAAAATCAGGTCACCAGATACACACACACACACACACACACACAGAGAGAGAGAGAGAGAGAGAGAGAGAGAGAGAGCAAGACCTGCAGAATAGATAAAAGCCACAAGTCATATGGCAACACATAGGTGAATAGAAATGAAGAAGGGAGGGAGAAGGCATGAGGATAGTAGCTAGGTAAAATGAGAAAAGAGTATATTGAAAAATTCTTAATAAAATAAATAGAAAAGAAATTGTTTATTTCAAGTTTTGAGAGCTAGTGGGACAAGTCTAAGCTATAGACCCAGCATTCATAATGAATCATGAGTCTCCTTGTTATTTTGTTGTGAGCTGGCCACCCAAAGAAAAATCTGTCCAAGGGTGGGAATAAGTTTCTTGTGCTTCCAAAGTATTCTCAATGATATTAATGTATTATTATTTTAGAATCCCTGATCTAGAGAACTGAGAACAAAGTTAAAAGAGATGCATGCTCAGCTTGCCTTCTGTACTTTGCCAATAAGGAGAATTCAGCAAGTCTTCATACCTAGGATAAACCCAGGTCTAATTTTATAAGGTGTATGTCTGTTGCCAACTGAGTGTATGACTTTGGGACTATTACTTAACTCTCAGCATATTTGCATGCTTACCTCAGCTCTGAAGTGTGATAATCATTGCAGTTTCTTCCTGTGATGACTCTGTCATGGTTTTTTCTGTGAGGGATGCGACATACAATAACACCCCAGGAACACTGAGCATCACTGATCTTTACATGATCAAAGCAGAACCTGCTTCCTATCTTAGCAAGGGCCTTCCCTCAATCCACCTCCATCTCTTTCTTTTCAAATGGTTTCTTGTTAGAGAACACTTGTCACTGAGTGGTTGAAATGAATCAGTCATGTGGTGATAGATGATATATTGGTAAAAGAAATCCAGCCTTCAAAAGGAAAGACTAAAATGTTTTTCTTAAAATAACTTTGGGAAGATGATACATTGTAATTTTTCAGAGCATTTTGTCATAAACATATAAATTAACAGAATAGTTAGTGATGCAGTAACACATTGGAAGCTCTTAGCCAGAGGTGAGCAACACATCCACAGTTTCCCCTGGGAGATGGTGGCATGCTCACAGGGAACACTCTGCAGTGTTAGGCTTAACGTACTTGGAGTTTGTATCAGTACATGGCATTAGACAGGACATTTGAATTGTTGAATAGGATTTGTAACACAAAGTACTGCATATATCAGAAAAATCAAAATAACTTCATTTTGAAACAGATGGGAACCTAATTCGGGTTTGGAAGAGGACAGATATGCAAATGTTCTTTCTCCCAGTAATCACGTCTGCCCTCAGTTTAATAACCTGGTACAGATCATTTTATCAGAAATGATAAGAGTCACTATCATTTTTGAGACTTTTCTCTGCCTAATGTTCTTTGCATAGAATATGTTACTTTAGCCCAGTAAACTCTTCAGGTTAGAAACAGGAACGGTACCTGTTTTGCATGTGATGAAACTATGGATCAGAGACACTGAGGTTTATTGCACAGCTCTATTGTATTTATGGCTGGAAATAAAGATCACTGAAGTTCATCACCCGTGTTCTGATATTGCTTTCCCCACCACGGGGTTAGCAAGACATGTATTACCAGGTTGCACATAGCCAATGAATGAGTTTCACATAGAAAGATCATTCATTCTGTGGATAGAGACTGTAATGTTCTTGTGAGTTGGTAGCTTTGCTTTGGTTTGTGGAATTCTTCCATATATACAAAACGATAAAAATCTAACAAGGTATCACCACATCTAAAATTTTGATTAAATTACAAATGATAATAAAACAATAGTGTTCCCTAGATTTATCTGTAAGTGTTTCCCACTTATTAATCATTTAGATGGCTCTTCTGGAGTCAATTTTGTTAAATATCATCACAGTAATGAATCGTGTGGCATTAACCAGGAGTGGTGTGCTAGGAAAAGGATAACAGTTGATTCTAGAAAACAATAGTGCTTGGTTTACTGTATTTCCCTTTCCCAAGATACTAGAATTTCCACCTTGGCAGATTTCAAACTCTTATATAATATCATAACATCACTAAGCAAATGATTGATAAAGGATAAATGCGGTCAGCACTCATGAATATGTGTGGAGATAACTAAAGAGCATAGGTGGATAAAAAAATCAAAATTCTCTTGAAATTAAGTTTTTGTTTGAATTTTATATTTAGTTATATGTATTATTTAATTGTAATAAGGAAATACTGAGCCAATTAAAGAATATAGAACTATAGAATTAGTAACCCTTAAATACAGTAAACAAAAATAATCATATTGACTTTCATTAAAATAATAAAAACTGGATTTTCATTTAGGTTATGAATTCTGAGTGAACACACTTAAAAGGAGAAATAAGGAGTGATTTTTCTCAGGTACTTATCTCGATAGACCAGAGCACCTAGAAGTACGTCTCACCTAAAGATGTTCTGGCAGGAACAGCGTCCTTATTGATCCAAAAGGACACCCAGGATAGAACCACAATGAGAGTGCAGGGGATGTAGGTCTGGATGGTAAAATACCCCATTCTTCTGCTCAGATCAAAGTACACAGACATGACCACATAGTCTCCTGGAAGAGAAAGATGGAGCTGTGGGAAATCTCATCAAACACCATGAAGTAGAGCAATATGCACATATTCAACTCTCTTGCACTCACAATTTCAGAGTTGACTTGAGGGCTAAATTGAGAGCTCTTTTCTAACTACTAGGGCAAAACACAAAAACAAAATTATAAAGTACAACCCAGCCTGAACTGGAGCCTAAACCTTTCAGCAGAAAAGATATTATCAGAGAGAAAGAACTAATTTTGAGTCTTAAAAATATTTTGTCTTTGAGACGACTCTGGTTCTTGCCTTCCATATGTAGCAACAATATATAAGGTCTTCTTTGGTGTGAGTGTGGAAAATATTCTTTATGCACAAAGCCTTGTTTGAGTGCCTTGTATTGCACATTGCCCCTCATTACTTCTATATATACAGACCACTGGGGAATATCTAGGTGATTGACACTCATAAAGTTATATTATGCTCAAAATTATAGTTCCTTTCCCTCGATGAGTTATTTCCTCATGATTTCACTGAATCATACAGTCATTTTTTAGCAATTGCTTTCACCCATGATTGTGCTTTCATTTGGGTGCTGATGCTATAAGTGCTGTCATTTGATTTTTACCTGCGTGAATCCCTAAACTGTGCCTCTTCCCTCCGCTCTCAGTCAGTACTAGCACACTGCTTGAGTGCAAATGGGCTAATATTGGAGTCACTAATATTGGAGGCATACATTCATAAGTTAAAGTCAGTACTTTAAAGTCCAAGAAGAATGTTGTGATACATTTGAGTTTTAAAAATGAGTGTAATATAATATGACATTTAGTCTAAGAAGGAGTAATATTAGGGCATGAAAAAGAATGGAATGTAGTCAAAATGTCTCATAGACCATGGAGTACATACTGCTGTTTTTTCCTGGTTTCTGCTGTTATTGAACTTTTTTCCACTTTTGTGGTAAATAAGTGCACAAACATGTAATTAATAGTGATAATGCAAAGCCTAAGGCAAAATACCCCACTGATTCTGAATAGCCACTCCAATGGAACAATCCATGGAGGCAAGTCAATGCAAGGGTGTGCTAGAGGGGTTGGCTCCCTTACCCTAGGTGTGTAACATTGCGTTTGTGAGTTCTTTGCAATAGTCACTTTATATTTTTAAATGAATTTATTATTTTTTAATATATTATGGAACTTGTCTACAATCCCAGAATGAGGAAGGACAATTGGCTATTTTAAGGCCTGCCTAACAGCCTGGGCTGCATAATGAGTTTTCAGCCAGCCTCAGTTATATAGTGATACTTTATCTCAAACAAAGAAGCAAATAAAACCAAAATCTGAAATAAAATTATAAAACAAACAATTAGAAACAAACCCTCTCCCAAGAATTTGTCTAAAAAAATGCAAGGGGTGTGCTAAAAGCCCCAAGGAATCAAAGAACAGTCATGTAGCTATTCATGTAAATATATATATATATATTTATATATATATATATATGATCTAAAGTCATTAAATTTGAAATGTGATCATATACAAATTGTTTGGAAAACCCCTTGGCACCAGTTTGCACCATGCCTATAAAACAAACTATTGTGGTTTTTGAAATTATAAGTTGTACCAGGGTTCATCTCCCACGTAACACACATTTATGCCTTCTATAGGAGAGAATTTCAAACACTACATCTTTTGTTAAATGTGGGCTTAATACATGGGTCCTATTTTCAAATATCTGCTTGCGCTTTACTATATTATGCTTTGTTCTAACGTGTACACACACTGTAATGGTATGTGGCAGTCGGATAGTTTGGCTTTGTGGCTGATTTTCTTTGCTCATGGCTTTCTCAAGCTGATGTAAAAATAAGAAATGGATGTAGAAAGCTTTTGTGGCAGGGTGTTCCAACTCATTCTCTCCAGCAGTCTCAAGTCTTACCTCACACTCTGACACACTGCTGGGATGCACAACCTTTCCTTGGTTGCTCTTTAAGAGACCAAAGGCACACCCAGCCCCATCTTCTGGCAATTCTCATCATTAAAATTTAGAAAACTCTCAGCACTGTGTGTTGGTGCCTTCACAAACTCTTCCTTGCATCATTTACTCCTGGCTGAAGAACAGCTTTCCTGGCTAACAGTGGGAACCTTCACAGATAGCAGAGAGCAATAATCATTTATGAATTATGCAGGAATTTTCAAAGGTAGAAAGCTTTTCAATTCTGGTAACTCACTTATACATATTTCCTGATAGCATATTTCTCCATACTGATTTATCTGAAAACAAAGCTATTTGAAATAATATTTCATAAATTAATTTGTTCTCAGATTTTGTACTGATTTTTAGTATAATAGGCACAAGTCTTCTCTTTTTCTTTTGTATTTCTATGATCATAAAAATATAAGCTTATTTATTTTACATGGAAAACTGAAAGTAGTAGAAATTTTCTTTATAAAATTTAAAATTTGAAGATACATTTTCTCCCATGAGTTTTCACTACATTAAAACATATTTTAATTTAAGTGTAGAAATCGTAAGATTGTAGATAAATCTGCATAAAATTTTAGTAGCTTTTTCATATTGTATAAGGTAAGGAAAGCCTACGCTTTTACATTAGTGGTCTAACGTCTCAAAAGTGAACTTTAATTTTGTTAAGCATTAACAACATTGTTATCTTGATTTGATTCTCCATTCCCCTTAAGGTCTAATTTCTCATAGTCTGCCTATCTACTAGCTTCTATTATAAGGTGATGGCTTCTGAGAGCACCATCATTCCTTGCTGGTAAATCTTAAAGCTTTTCCACCAGTGGATCATGGATTCAAACTCCAGACCTACTCATTTAAAAGCAAAGAAGTGTCACGCAGACAGCTTGCTGACTGTCTTATCACCAAGACCACATCACTTTTTATATGCTTAAAAACTCTTATGCTGAGAAGTCAGAAAAATCTAATCCTCTTAAAGTGCTGCATCAGTGACTCCACAAGTCCCCAAGCTATGAAAGTCAAAGACGGGAACTTAAGACACTTCAAATCAAACTAGCCCTTTGACAAGTCCCACACATGATACCCTAAGTCATAACATTTGGTAAATTAGTCCCAACCCTGCTTATCAGAGCATGAAAAGACACAGTCTATAATTAAAGGCATGGAAGATATCATTTAAATTAATAAACACAAGTATTGTTCCTTTTTTCTTATTTCTTAGGAAACGTTCTGTGACTCAATGTCAGAGAAAGGAGGCTCTAATTACTGTTAACCTGTGGTAATTAAGAGTCACATGAAAGCATTAGAATTTTGTTGTTCGTAGATGCTTAGCCTGTTCTTTTATAGATGAAACTATAATATGTCTACTCTGAAAATCTTAATGACTCCTTGGAGAGAATTTGCCTTTCTAGAAGCTCTAAGATAGTAAGAGAAGTTACTTTCAAGTTGCTGGTAGTGAGGTTTTACTTCATATAAGCACTGGTTTGAATGGTTTGCATGTGTTTAATGAAAGCATCCTAAACACTTTGTCTGATGATTAAAAAAAGAAAAAGATCAAAACAAAGAGTTTCAAATGTACCTTTTCCTCATCCATTTCTCATGATTTTTAACACGTTTACATATAGTGGAACCCAGCATATTCTACTAGGTTTACAGTACAGTCAAATGGTTCACATGTGCCTTCCTTGAGCACAAACACTTTTCATCACTGTTCTACAATGAACACTCAGTTAGTTATACTGAAAATAAAGACTATGTGATCTCACCACTGGTCCGACGTTAAATGGTTTAGACTGAAGAAAAGCCATTTTCTCTTTAAACGCAGAGAAAGAAGTGATGAAATGCATTTGACCTGCCTTTATCACCTCATTAAACACCGAGACCCAAGGCAACACTCCATGGGAAGAGAGCTGACGAACATGCTTTAGATCAAATTGTTTTGGCAAACTGGCTACTACTCTAATTGTCACTATAGAACCTTCAATCAATAACTGACCGACCGAAGCAGGTGCAAAGATCCACAGCCAAGCACTGGGGCAAGTCTGGGTCCAGTTGAAGACAGGGAGGAGGGATTATATGAGCCAGGGGGATCAAGAACATGACGGAAGACCCACAGAGACAGCTGACCGGAGCTAATGGGAGTTCACGACCTAGACAACAGGCAGGGAGCCTGCGTGGATCGAACTAGGCCCTCTGCATGTTGGTGAAAGTTGCGTAGTTTAGTCTGTTTGTTGGGTCCCTAACAGTGGAAACAAGACCTGTCCCTGGCACATGAGCTGGCTTTTTGGAATCTAGTTCCTGTGGTGGGATTCCATGCTCAGCTTTGATGCAGGACAAGGAGTTTGGTCCTGCCTCAGCTTGATATGTCATGTTTTGTTGACTCCCATAGGAGGCCTGTCCTTTTCTGAATGGAGACAGTGGAGGAGTGTGGGGGAAGGGAACAAGAGGAAAGGAGGGAATGGAAAACTGTGGTTGGCATGTAAAATAAACAAAAAAATAATAAAATATTTTTTCTGAAATTAAGTCTGTCCTTGACACTAACACACAAATTCCAAACACACTACATATATAAGTTCATGAGTAAACAGACTCCCTAAAACATACAGAAAAAAAAGACACCTTTGTGTTGTCAGAGGCTGCTCATTCATTCCTGGCCATCCAGACACAGAAACTGCATTAATTAAATCAACACTTGGCTCTAGCTTCTTATTGGCTAGCCCTTACAACCTAAATTAACCCACTTCCATTATTTTATATTTTACCATGAGTCTTGTGGTTTACCCACAAGACTGCAGCTCATCTGTCTCCTGAGATAGCTACATAGCGTCTCACTGACTCCATCTTTTTTCTCCCAGCATTCAGTTTAGGTTTCCCGCCCAGCTCTACTCTGCCCCAACACAGGCCAAAACAGCTTCTTTATCCATTAACCAATAAAAGCAACACATATACAGAAGGACTTCCCACATTACCTTTGTATTCTCATGTAGAAAAGACTTAGGATGCATCATGAAACATAGAGGATATAAGGAAACAGAAGCAAGTGTACTGTTTCAAACATAAATCTTCTAATTATAATAAATTCTATAATTCTTGTGAAGTGCAAAATGCAACCTTTGAATAGACCATTTTCTATATGAATAAGTTATCAAGAGTAATATCTTTAATATATACAGAATCCCCAACAGTCATTGAGAACAGAAACTTTTCTTAGTATCGTATTTTCTCAATTATGTAATTTGATTTTAAGCTGTGTATTTATTTTTGACAATTATTTTATGTTCTCCAAACCCTAGCAAAATATAATTTAATTTTTTATTTTATGCCTTTGTGATTTCTCTACATTCCCATTATCTCCCTTCTAGATAACAAAAGAGTCTCTTCTCACACTTTTACTTGTTTTTATCTCCTGATTATGCACAATCTCTTTCTCTGTCTTTGTCTCTCTGTCTCTGTCTCTGTCTCTCTCTTTCTCTCTCTCTCTCTCTCTCTCTCTC
>LOEQ01007692.1:44773-59676 GCA_001685075.1 Bramus lutescens | reverse complement strand
TTATTAACCAATGAAAGTAACACATAGACAGATGACCCTCCTACATCACCCTTGCTTCTTTTAATATTCTTTCTTTGTTCTGTATGTTTAGTGTGTAGATTATTATGTGCCATGGAATTATAGTTCCTGACCCAATCTACTTGGTGTTCTATAACCTTCTTGTACCTTGATAGGCATGTCCTTCTTTAGGTTGGGAAAATTTTCTTCTATGATTTTGTTAAATATGTTCTCTAGGTTTTCTTCTCCTTCTATTCCTATTATTCTTAGGTTTGCTCTTTTCATAGTGTCCTAGATTTCCTAGATTATTAGTGTGAGGAATTTTTTAGATTTAGCATTTTCTTTGGCTGATGAA
Organism: Bramus lutescens; assembly: GCA_001685075.1. NCBI lineage: Eukaryota > Metazoa > Chordata > Mammalia > Rodentia > Cricetidae > Bramus > Bramus lutescens. The sequence goes on along the minus strand of LOEQ01007692.1, from coordinate 59,324 downwards.
CCTATTTCCTCTACTGCCTGAGATTTTCTTTCCCCTCTCTTGAATTCTGTTGATAATGCATCTGTAGCTCTTGTTCGCTTGTCCAGATTTTCCCTTTCCATGATTACCTCTGCTTTTGTTTTCTTTATTGCTTCTATTTCCATTTTCAGGTCTCGAACAGTTTCTTTCACCTGGTTGTTCTTTCTTGGCTTTCTTGGCATTCTTTTAGGGATTTATTGATTTCATCCAATTTTTTTTGTTTGTCTTTTCTTCAATTTCTTTAAGGGATTTCTTCATTTCCTCTTTAAGAACCTCTATCATCTTCATAATGTCATTTTCAAGGTTGTTTTCTTGTGTGTCAGCTACTTTGGACTGTTCAGGTCTTACTGTCATTGGATAGCTGGGCTCTGGTGATGACATATTGTCCTTTCTGTTATTGATTGTGTTCTTATACTGGTGTTTAGGCATCTGGGTTTGGGGTGACTATAACTCTATGCATATATTCCTGTGTTTGTCTTTGTTAGATGGGCATTTTGTTTCTTGGTTTCTCTTTCCTCTCTGGTCTTCTGGCCTAAGTGGCCAAGGTTTCTAGTGACTAGCCAGACTTCAGAACTAGTAGGGTATCTCCTCTGGGGCTTTTGGGACCTGGAGTTCCTAGGTCCAGTTTGGCCTCTGGTAAAGCTGAAATTTTCTTCTGAAGTTGTAAACCAGGATATGGAGCTCAGGGAAGGGGGTGCAGTCTGGCGATATTGGGCTTAAAAGTGGGTGGTGAGTGATGTCTTACCTGGGGTTTCTAGGACCAGTCTGGCTTCCAGTTCAGCTGCAGGGGCTGAGATCCCTAGATCCTGCCTGTGCTCTGGTAAAGCTGAAGTCTGTTTCCAAAGTCGTAGACCAAGATATGGAGCGCAGGGGAGGGGATGAAGTCTGATGTTGTTGAGTGGGTTTTAAGGAGTGTTAGCAGGTGGTGGGTGGGGTCTTAACTGGGGTCCCTTGGACCACCCTGGCCTCAGGTAAAGCTGCCCAGGGCTGTGGGCCCAGGGTGCAGTGCAGAAACTCCTATTTTATTCAGTGTAAATGTTTAGAATTGCCTTTCACAGAATATACACCTAGTGAAAATAAATCCACCATCTATTTGCCAATTTTGGCAAAAAAAAGGGCACCAAACAACCAAACAAATAAACAAAACCACGTTTGCTGCTTTTGTTAGCAAGGCGGCAAGTATGACAAATAACAGCAACCTTGGACTCCACTTGTATTGGGTTGCACACACATCTTTCTGAGAATGCTCTTGGCAGTCCCAGACACTTTTAAGGACAGTGCATACATCTCCCTGAACAACTTGTCTAACAACATTTTAGCACCTGGGACCCCCATTTGCAGCCAATGGTCACATGCGTCAAACGACTGAAATAAATCACTCCTCATAGAAGCCTCTTATAATGCCCTGTTTCTATTCAAACATGTCCTAGAACATGTCCTGAAACTGAGAGGGATGACCCAATCTGGCCTGAACTAGTTTTGAGTGCCTGTGCAGCAAGGCAAACTGTCTGCCAAGTGAACTTCTCGGTTGAATCTCCTGTTTACCGCCCTGTGCCTCTGCATAATTGAACATGCATAGGATTGCAATCACATTTGTTACGGGAAAGGACAGGCACAGGAAGCAAAGCCTTATATAACTCAGTCCTGTCGATCAAAACAGAACTGCCCAAGTTACCCACTTAGAAACCTAGCTCTGCCTTCTTTCAAGCCACATTAAAAGATCCCCAAACAATCATGGGGGCCCTCGAGTCCCCTCACTCAGGCGGTCTGCTGTCTCTCTTGACAGGGTCTAAGCTGTACTGTCGCTTTGCTTTGGATAAAATTTCCCTGTTCCTTGGTGTATCTGTGTCTATATGAATCATGCTTTTCATAGGACACCTAGAACCTGGAAATAACCAGCCCAGTTAGTGACTTTGACCACCAGTAACAAGAGCTCTCTCCCAACCTCAGTCCCTGTGGGACCCCTCCCCTAGTATATAAGACAACTCAGGGCAGCCCCCCCGAGTTGTTGGATTTATAATACTTCTTCATATTATTCATATAATTATATAATATATAACTCATATATTACTTCTGTGTTTGCTGTCCCAGATACCCCCTTTCTAGCATGACATCTGACAAGACCCCACTGTCCTGTCCCAGACACCTGTTGTCTAAAGCATCACTCAAAAAATTTTATTGAAAAAATTTTATTGAGATGAAAGTCACATAACATACTGGGTGGTGGTGGTGCAGGCTTTTAATCCCAGCACTCAGGAGGCAGAGGCAGGTAGATCTATGAGTTCAAGGTCAGCCTGGTCTACAGAGTGAGTCCTGGGACAGCCAAGGCTACACAGTGAAACCCTGTCTTGAAAAACCAATAATAATAATAATATAATAATAAAAATTCATATAACATACAGTTTACCATTGTAAAGTGAAGAATTCTGCGCCCTTCCACACATGCAGTGCTACCCGGCTGTCACCTCTCCCTAGTTCCCAAGCACTTCCCCGTCCCCAAATAAAACTCATGCCCACTAAGCAGTCAGTTCCTACCCAACACTGCTTGCTGCTTGTGTACACTGCTTGTATAATTTGCATATTCTATTTCATATATATGAAATGATACAATGATGCCTTTGCCTCCATCATCTTTCACTTAGCATGTTGTTTTCTAGGTTCGCCCAAGTACTATCTCGAGATCAGAACTATAGTTCTTTTTCAGGCTGAGTAATATTCCATGGAATGCATATCTTATAATTTCTTTATCTGGTCATCTGGTGCCAAGTGTTTGTGCTGTTTCTACCTCTCGGCTCGTGCAAACGGTTCTGTGAATCTGCGTCATCTAGGGCATTTTTGTCTGAGCACCCGTTTTCCCTTCTTTTGGGTTCTCTGTCCACTTCCTGCTATTACCGTTGGGCCACTCCAAGCTGGGTTCTTTCAGGGCACAGGTGTAGAACCAGCCCTGACCACAAGTAGGTGGCTGTTGTGAGAATTAACTAGGAGGGTGCAATGGCTCCCCCTTGTGGTGAGCAGCAGCAAGCCTGCACATTCCTATCTTCCCTGGTAGTGCTGCCAAGTGCAACAATTTATTGAAATGAACCAAAGACAAATAAGATACCAGGCGGGTAGGCATGCGAGATCATTGGACAAAAGAAGTGGTTTAAACCTACAACTTTCTTTTATTGAAGAAACAAAGCAAATGACGCCAAATTTTCTTCTCTGTTTTATGCTGGGAGAAAAAAAAAACTATGGATGATAAAAACACCATTTGGTGTTAAGGGAATGGTTCACCATGTAAAAAAATATAGGACTTCTGCGTAAATGGTGTCTTTGGTGTGCCATATCCTAGAGTGTGGCCACGTGTGGCCCACAGGACTGGGTCCCTTCACTTCTGTTGTCTCTTTCTGTAAAGAGCACACGGCTCTTTCCTCCTATCTGCCCATGCGTCACTCACAATATATGCCAGGAAGTTTCTGGGCCCAGCACAGTGAAGATAAATAAAACCTCACCTGGCTCTCAGTGCGCTCGTGTGTCAGACTGAGCATGTTCTGAAGCTGTAGCTCTGCAATACTGCAGGAACCACGACGCTTGTTCCCAGGCACACATGAAGAGTGTGGGAGAATTTGCACTGTGCTCGTGATTTGGGCTTTATTTGGTCAGGTGGGTCCCATCCTCAGACAAAGAGCTAAGTGGCTCTCAGACGTGTCGGCAGTTTTAGGGTTCTAGTCCTAGCACTAGCTGAAAGGCAGTAGATTAGGTTGGAGAAGAGCGTTTGACTACAGTTTCTCTCAAGTTATTTCACCACAGAGAAAAGAGGAGAGACAGATACCGTCTGTGGTGAAGGACTGGGTTCGAGGCCCAGGTCAGCTTCAGGATGTTCCTCTGGACTCTGTTGCCCCTCAACCTCCAAGAAACGCTAGGAGCTCATTCCTTTAAGAAGTAGATCTGTCTCTAAACCCCAAATGTCTCACTTTAGAGTTGGCATGGACTATTACCACGGTTCCTACTGTTTTGTATTGTGTGAGTGTCAGCATTCGGGCTGGAGTTACTACTATGTAGTCTGATTGTGTGGGTTCTAAACCCCAGGGCCTACCTGCCTGTTTCATTCAGGCGCCAGAGAGAGCACTAGGCCTTGTGTGCACTGTACGAGCAATCCTTCTCCTCTAAGCTGCCACCAGAGGCCCCAAGCATCGATTTTAACCTCGCTTATGTCCATGACTCTCGCAGAAATCTGGTTAAAGTTGGTCTGACCCAGCTAATGGTCAGGCCCCACCTCCATTACTTCTATGAGTCCCCAGGCTTCTCTCTTTGCCCGCCTACATCACCCCAGGAAGTATTTCAGTTCATGCCTGCCTCCTTGTATGATCTAGATTGTCTTCAGTCCCGCATCAATCCTGGAGCCAATCTCCTCTCTCAGGCCTGAATTATCCCATCACCTGCCGTCGCTGCCGCCCCAGAATCCACAGGGTAGACTAACCCGGGAGATGGCTTGCACGTGGAGGACGCGCAGCCCTCTATTGGCCTTTCGTGCATTTTCCTTCATCCTCGTCCATTCCTCAGGAAGCAACAAAAGACAAACCTTCTGTTCTGGTTTCAAACCTTTTCCCGCCCACAACAGCCTTCCCTTCCTGGGAGGAGTTTTCTGCTCAGTACCCTGGCTTTGGAACGCCGTTCTAGTGCTGGGAGGCTCAGTTCAGGACGAGTTTGATAGGACCCGCTAGGGTTTGTGAAAAGCTCAGACGTCTATTTTTACTCTCATGGCCTATATTTGGGTTTCAATCAACGGTGGCGATTTATTAAGCGTCCTCTTTTTGTCATGCATTCTGTCTGCGGGTTCCTGGCTATTTTCTGGTTGAAACTTCCTGCGAATGACCACTAGAGGGCGCATGATTCCCAGTTTACAAGGTACTTTCCACAGCCAGTTTCTGGGGCTTTGCTGGATACAAGGACCAGGTTTTTGTTTGTTTGTTTGTTGTTGTCGTCCCCCGCCCCCCCCATCTCAGAAGCAGGAGAGAAGCACTTGGAATTCCCTAGGGGCAGCTAAGACATTTCTACACTCTAAGACGTTCTCAGCAGTCTATGAAGTGCTAGCCTCCAGCAGCAGACATTCTGGCCCGTAGAGAAAAAACCATGCTCTCTCTGTCTTCCTACCCAGGGCGAGAGAAAAGAACTGAAGAAAGCTACACCCTCGAGCCGTGTTCTTTCTAGGTTTACTAAAGCGCATACGGATAAGGAAGATAAATCTGGTCCTCTCCAACCTGGTTTTGGTCACTGTGTCTCCTCACAGCAATAGTAACCCTAACTAAAGATAGTGACCAGTAAACAACATCTCAAACTGTGAAAAAAATGACAAACTCTGAGAGACAAGGACTGTACTCGAGGCACCATTTGCAGAGCTTTCTGTGTCCATGGCCGTGATCATCCATGATCCTTCAAGGCTGGTATGATCATTCTCCCTTTGCAGACGAGGAACACTAAAGCAGCTGTGCAAGGTTGCCGTGGACTGAGCTCTGTCCCTTTAAGATGGAATGCTAATCCTAACCCTGGGTCCCTTAGCGTGTAACCGTGCATGAGATGAGGATGTAATAGTATGATCAGCATCCTTACAAGAAGAGGGCTCTGTCCACGTAAAGGTGGCAGGAGAAACTGCGGCGCAGACTGCCTAAGCACACATGGCTCAGGCATATAGAGAGTATTTGTTGAACGACTCCTGAAGGACTTACAGCGAGGAATGCCAGTGGTTTAGACCGTAGCCATTTTTATGTCCTTGTTCTCCTGCCCACCCCTAGGGATGACCATTACAACAAACTCCTGATGTAGGATGCCCCTCTGTGTGATGTGACTATGTTTTATTACCATTGGTTCATAAAGAAGCCGATTTGGCTGATAGCCAGGCAGAGTAGCATCAGGCGGGAAATCCAAACAGAGATACAGGGAAAAAAAGGGCTGAGTCAAGGAGACTCTAGCAGTTGTTGGAGAAGCAAGATGTGAGGTAAGACGCCACGAGCCTTGTGGTAAAATATAGAATAATAGAAATGGGTTGATTTAAGTTGGAAGAGCTAGATAATAATAAGCCTGAGCTAATAGGTCAAACAGTTTGGAATTAATATTAAGCCTCGGAGTGGTTATTCAGGGACTGGTGGGTAGAAGAGAAACCTCCAGTAGCAAACTCCTTCTCACAGATTCCTTATGACACTTTTTCCTCACGCCCTACCTATGACTACAGTTTCACATCTGCCCCTCCTCCTCATGATCTACCAGTGGAAAAGGACGCATCCCTCCAACACGAGCTGAATGTTCTTAGCAGTCCTGAGCCAGAAGTAGGGGTGTGTGATGCTCACGGACACCCTGAGCGCTGCTCTATAGAATGGATGATAGCTGTGTGCACCAAGCCTCATCTGCTGAGATCACGGTTCTGCCTCATGGTAACTGACGGAAGTAAACATGGTCTAGCTAATAGGAAGTCTCAAGGGGGTTGGTCACCCAATATAGAAAAAATGTAAAAATTTCCTTCATATGCTCACCATTCCCAGGTTAATGTCTGTTTTCCTCCTTAGGTGTCAGGATTGACTTAGGCTTTTAAATTAGGAAGTTGGTTCAATCCTCAGCCCTAGCCAGCCTGAGAGCTACTCTCAAGGTGCAATCTGATGGCTGTTGACTGCTCACAACGTAACTGCTGGTAGTTATCTAGGGGACAGCCAAGCTTGCTGTCTGGCATGGTCAAAGAACTGGACATCCAGGAAAGACAGAGGACCAAGCAGCAGAGAAAGGGAAAGAAACAACTTCATCCCTTAAGGAAGGGTGCAGCCTAAGGCTGGAAGTCCACTCAGTGGATGCTGGCTTACATAGTATTTTATCAGCCTGGGGATCTTACCCTCTCCTCTCTTGGTCTTGTTTAGATATCTACCCTATAGCTTTCTGCTGCTTCTCCTCCTGATGCCTTCTGGGTACTAGAAACTGCCCTCTCTGGGAGCCAATTTTTTATTTCATTGTCCACGTCTGTCTCTAACTTCCCTTCAACAGATTCATCACAGTGACATAGCTGTCATCTACATTTGGCTCTGGGGGACATGGGCCCTGCATCTGGGGGAGGTAAGAGGAGCCCAGATAGGATGATCAACTGTTTCAGTTTGCCTGGTATCTGTGTGGAAAGTTTATTGTCTGAAGAGATCCCAAAGTCCTCTAGGAAAATCAGCCTAGCCTGTCCCTTCCATCCTTGGGCAAATGGACTATATGTAAAATTCAGAGTGCCTTGTGCCCTGGGCACTTGCTAATGGAAAGTTCTATCACACATATGTACCTCGCTTTCCTCGCCTGTAAAATGAGTGTAATGAGAGGAACTGTCTCATGTAGTCACTTTAGTGATTCATATGCTCACACACTTTCCAAACTCTAACTAGCTGCAGCAATCTAACTTCTAGAGCCAGCATTGCTTGCTAGGTGATAGGTGTGTGATGATAGACAGAAGCCCCCTGCTACCCAGAAGAACGCGACTAGCAGACATTTTTAGTGGGGAGGTGGGACCTATACTTCATGTTAAATACAACACAGATACAGATAATTGCATAAAACGAACATTAAGTCTAAAGAATTACTAACTAAAGGGGGCTGGAAAGACGGCTCCGCAGTTAAGAGCACTGACTGCTCTTCCAGAGGACCTGGAATCAATTCCAAGCACTCACATGGCCGCTCACCACCATCTGTAACTCCAACCCCAGAAGATCTGATGCCCTCTTCTGGCCTCCTTGTGTACTGCACACACATGGTTCACAAACAGACACGCAGGCAAAACACCCACACACATAAAAATAAACATAAAAAATGTATGCGTTACTAATTAGGAGGCCAGGTCATAGCAGATATCTCTGGTAGCTGAGAGAACTCTATCTGCCACCTGAGAACTCCTTCACTGCCCAACTCCACCCTTCTTCTCCCCCACAGGTATTCTGGTGTTTGAGTTTGGAGATGATCTATTTTATTGCTTTCTTCATACAGTGAGAAGTGTCGTGGCAATGGCCGTCACCATGCTCTGAACCTTGTCTCGAAAACAGAGGGTTCCACATCTCCTGTCATTTCCTGCAATGCAGGGGAAGGAGAACACAGAGAAACAAAATTCTGAAAGGAAAGAGCACATGTAGGGATTTCCAGACAATACCATCCCTGCTGTGACTATGCACCCTGTAGCTGGAAGGGGTGCACTGAGCTCCATGTACATTGCTTCAAGAAATAGACAATAGTCACAGGCCATTAAGATCCCATCTGCTTCTCATGAAACAGGAAATCCATTACTGCTGAGGCAGGGGTCTAATGTCACCTGTGGCTCTCCAGCTCACCCTTGTAGCTTGAACATGGGACTCAACTCACCTTTTATTTTCCTAGCTGAGCAATGATTTTTACACCAAACCATGGCTCTGCCCAAATACCTGTTATGTGAGACATTCTTTAATACCATTGGGAATGCTGCCACAAAGAACACAGAGTCCAGGGCTGTGGTTGTGGTGGCGTGAGATCCAGAAGGGAGGGGCCAAGGGAGTGTGGAAAAGGTCATTGGAACTTTGGACTTGAGTCAGGCAGGCAGAGAACATGCATCCCCAGGGAATGGGGTGTGGAAGGGAACTGGGCTTCCAGGAGGAATTTATACATGGATATGACAGGCATTTGCAAGTCAAATCCAAGGAACATAATTTAAAATAAGCATGGTGTGTGTTAGCACTGACTTCATCTGCAAAGAACAGAAAGCCACAAGTGGCTTAGATGTCATGAAGGGTAAAGTTACTTCTGGAGTAATGGTCTAAGGGATGACGTAATGGTCTAAGGGATGGCATGCTTATTCATAGACCTGAGGAGCCTGGACTTCTACCTTTCTGCCTTGTTAATTCTTATCGGTGAAGTAGCATTTTCAAGGACTCTTTGTGGTCTAAGATGGCACCTGACGCTCTGGGCACTGCCTCCAGGCTGTAGGCAGGCCACAAGAAAGCCAACGGGGGTGTGCCTTGTGCCAAGTACTCTTTTAACTAGCCTTCCCAGAAGACGCAGTTTACAGCTTCTACCTCACCAAATGGGTCTAGCTGAAAGCTAGCCAGATAAATACTGTCTTCACTTGCTGGAATAAAACTGGTTCCTTGAGAGGAGTATTCAGAGAGCATGAACCGGGAGTGGGGTCAGGCAACGGGCATTCCTTTCCATCTGAGTAGAGGCAGAGATGCCTCAAGATGACGGAGTGTCCACAACAGCAGAATACTGGGGGTCCCATTTAGGAGTGGCCATCTGCTCGCCATGATCTCGATGACAGAGCAGGAAGCCTTTTTAAGTGGCTGCGCCTTCATCTGTGAAATGAGGAAAGTGCTAGAAGCTGCTGGGGTCTCAGGAGAGTCCCCCATAGTATTGTGCAAAGGGAAAGTAGCCCAACACAGCAACTACTGCTGTGACTCTAACTCAAGGACCTGGGAAAGCAAATTTTGATGTATAATAAAAATTAAGGCCCACTAAATACGTCCGCCACCCAAACAATGTGATGGAGTGGTTTCCAAATCTGTACTGATGGCTTCTTATATGTGTGAGGTCTCCGGGAAGATGGCTTAAAGGGTTCCTGCATTTTCTCTCTTTATTTTTGTTTTGTCTGCTCTGTTTTGTTTTTGAGACAGGGTTTCTCAGTGTAGCCCTGACTGTCCTGGAATTTGCTCTGTATTCCAGGTTGGCCTTGAACTCCAAGATTTGCCTGTTTCTGCTTCCTGAGTGTTAGGATTAATGGCAGCGTGTGCCACCAGCTCCCACAGGGTCCCTGCATGTTCATGTGAAGGTTCTGACTAGTTTGGGAGATCCCTGAGAAGTCGGGGGAGGGCGTTGTGAGCTCTCCCCAGACTCCTTGCTGCCAACCTGGAAGGACAGAAGTCGCGCGTCCCTGTAGAGTACACCACCCAGGGGGTGCTGCTTTCAGACCTTTCCTGGATACTCCAGGTGCACACCCTACTCTNGGGGTAGGGGGTGGGAAGGTCTCTGTGACCAGAACAACCAGCAGAGTATGGTCTAGGAGGGGCAAGAAGGCAGTTAAAGTCTACAAGACTAAGTAACCAGTGCCGGTTCAAACATCAAGACTCTGACTCGGAGTAATTTATTTGGGTCATACTTAAGCACAGCACAATTTGTAGAAAAATTTCTGGTGATAATGAACTTGATCCTATTGCACAATAAAGCTACCACGTTGGAACTCTTTATAAAGTACATGTGATGCCTCCCATAAAGATAGGTTCTGTAGGTTGACAGGCTTATGATAAGGGTCTGGGGGAGGATCTGGTGTGGTCTCAGCCTCACAGATCGCTTGCAGAACAACAAGCTGTTAACCACATTCACTCCCCGCCTTATGGGTAGAAAACAGCTTATACAGCTCTCTCTCGGAAGAGACTACCCCGTGTGTTTAAGATTCCTGGTTCCTCGGTGCTTATCTGTGAGCACAAGAACCTCTGTGCCTCCCACATCTCACCCCTTCTTTATTGTCCTTTAACATGACAAAAGTTAAAGTCAGCATGGCTAAATGTAGCATTGCCTGTGAGGATTTAGGTGGGTGCCCATACCACTTTATATTTTTAATATTTGCCACTTAACTATTTGATGGTGTCGTTCCACAATAGCTTGACCGGGTGGATTGTAAAGGACTCCAATAACTTGCTGAGGATTCCATAAATTGTGGCTGGTATAAGCAGGGCCATTTTCAGTTATTTGTCCTAATGGGAGTCCTAGAGAGGAAATGCATACATAAAGTCAAGTTCCAAATATGACACAGTGATATTTTCCTGGTGCCCCCAGGTCCCATGCCATGCCTGGGACCATGCTCTGCAGCTGCTTGGTTAGGGAGAGACACTGTGCACAACTGAGGTGCACTCTAGCACACATCTGACAGCTAGCTGCGAAGGCTCCAGACAGAGGGCGTTGATCCAGATGTCAACCTGGTGTGAGAACTATCCACTAATTATGTACTGGAAGTCTGGAATGCTGTAAAATATGTCTTCCGTAGAGGATGGGCACTTGTGAGCCTCCTCTAACTTCTTCCTTGCCAGAGTCTGATTATTTATGTCAGACCAAGGGAAAGCGCAAAAGTAGAAGACAAAGAAACCTACTTAGTTAACAAAGGTCAATAATTTCTAAAGATTTAATGTAAGGCTATTTACATATAATTTGGGATCTTCAAAATTCAGGGCAATTTAAATTCCAGGCTCAAGAAGACTCTCCTACTGGATAACTGGACACTCAGAAATACCTGAGGAAAAGTCACAGACAATCCTGAGGGGGAAAACAATTGGGTTTTCCCATGAGAGCATGAAGTCATAATCTAGCTGATACTGTAAATGAAATAAAAATGTGAATGGTATCAAAGCATAACAGCTCCATGGAAAGAACTCCCTGGAAGGCTCTATTCTTTCTCTGTCTCACAGTCTGGTGGAGCAGATTCTCAGGCTGTAGCAAAAACAATTTTGGGTGAAACCCTCAAAATAGCCTAAGTCCTGGGGCTTGCACTTCCGGTCTCACCCCTCTGACCTCCAAAGGAATTTGAGAAACATGAAATTATGTTTGCGTTCCTTGGCCCCTGAATTATTCAGATGAAACAATCTAAAGAAAAACTTTCTTGCTTTCAATTTACCTCTATTTTCATTCTTAAATCCCTCTCAAGTCCTGTTCATATTGTTATTTTAACTTCTTTGGCTTTGTTGTACAAAACCACAAATTTTTAAAAATGAATTTTTAATAATCATAAATACAAAGAAATCTGGGTGGTGTTTGGGCTGCCAGTGTCTGGAAGGCCTGAAATGAGAAAGTTCCCATGTTTGACGTAAAGGACAAGATCCCTTACGCAGCTAGTGCTCCGAGTGCACCGTTGGATGGTATGGAATTTGACCAAGCACTAGCCCGGAAAGAATGTCACACAGTCTTTTAGGAACAGACAGCCCCTTAGAGCACCTTCCTCCCAGCTCACACCCGGGGCCACATTTTAATGAGCCCTGGCCCTCAGAGCCTCCCGAGGCCTCCAGCTTCAACCCTCCACGGCCAGATTCCTTCCTTACCAACCTCTGTCATCTCTCACAGGGTCTTAGTTACCTTTTTATCGCTATGACCAAGTACCTAAAAAAAGTGTCTTGAAGGAGCGGAGCTTTATTGGGGCTTAGGATTTTGGATGGTTCAGTCTGTTGTGGGAGGAGGAGGGGGAAGAAATTCAGCTACATGGAGTCAGGTCAGGGGCAGGAAGTGAGACAGGAAGTCTCCAGTGATAACGTACCAGTTAGGGCCTGTCCCCAGCTAGGCCTCACCTCCACAATCTTCCAAAAACACTGCCACCAGATGGAGACCAAACACTGGAAATAGGAGCTTTGGGAGCATCTCATAGTGTATCATAGTTAGTGTATAACACACAGTGACAGCCTTCTTTGAACCCCTTTAAAGCTGGACCAGGAAATGCCAGCTAAGGCATTAAGTCCTCTAAGGTCCAAACAATGGACTCTTCTGCCTGGACCTTTCTTCCCAGGACACTGAATCCATTTCCAGAATCACACCAAGCCAGAGAGTGTGGCAGGAGAGGGGCACCTGCATGGTTAAGTCAGTCAGTTCCTTCTTTCCCGTTTTGTTTACAGAGAGTGTGGAAAGGGACGCCAGGCCTATAACGCTGAGGTATATTGGCCACAACTAAACTTACTTGGCTAAAGCAGACACCAAAGGACAACAAATTTGATTTCATTTGTGTGCGATACCTGGAATAGGCAAATTCAGAGAGACAGAAAGTTGAATAGGGGTCCCCAGGCACTGACGAGGGTGAAGCAAGGAACGGGGAGCTGGTGTTTTATGGGTAAAGTTTTTTGTTTGGATTGAGTGAAATGTCTGGGAATGGGTAGCGATGATGTTGACAGAGTGTTGAGATACACTGAATCCCTTGAAACTGCCCATCAAAAGATGGCCAAAAAGGCACCATTTATGTTGCATTTACTTTACCCCGGCAAAGCAGACCACGTAACAGGTTCATCACTGGGTTTAGTGTCAACTTTCCTGAAACAGCGCCAACTGCTGGAGTTGTGTAGGAAAGACATGGTCTTGGGAGGGTGGCTCATGTCAAGTCCTGGGCACTTGAGACCCATATAGGAAAATCACAGGTGGAAGGGCTGCTCAACTGTGGATGGACTCCTCCTGCGTGGACAGCTCCAGGTGTGGGGGGGAGGGAAAGGAGAGGGGGAGGGAGGCACTGGCACTGGGAAGTCCCACGTCACCATCTCATCAGTCTTGAGTAGCTTCCTCAGTGAGAAAACATTAGAAGACATGGACTGGGGAGATGGTTCAGTGGTTAAGAGCACTGACTGTTCTTCCAGAGGTCCTGAGTTCAATTCTCAGCAACAGTTACATGGTGGTTCACAACCGATCTGGTACCCTCTTCTGGCCTGTAGGGATACATGCAGACAGAACACTATATACATAATAAATAAATGAATCTTAAAAAAAAGAAAATGTCTTTTTTTTTTTTTGGTTCAGCTGGTACATACTGGAAAGGCTTAGGGGTGTAGCCTCCCCCACACCCAGGAGTGCTTAGAGGAGTATGTGAGATCACAGCACCCAAAATTTGGAAAGACAGGGACAAAATCAAACCAAGCTTACTCGAGTTCAGTCTTCTGCTGGGGAACAGCCGGGTTGACCATAGAAGGACTTACAGACTCAGGCCTCTAGGTGGTGCACAGACCGTGATAAATACTCATCTGGAAAGGGAGCCTCAAGGCTCCATTCAGATGCAAGGACTTTAAAAACCGCTGTCGCCCCACCCCCCGCCGCGCTCCCTCTGAGTGACACCCCTAAGTCCCTTCTAAACATCTTCAAAGATGGCAGCTTTGATCATCTTGAGGACGGTGCCAGAGGAAGAAAGTCAAGTTAGCCGAGGACGCCATGGAGCCACGGGCTGTGTGGCCCTCTGCCAGGAGAAAGGCCAGGGCTGCCCCAAAGCTCCCAGAAAGGACATCACCCAGGCTGCAGTAACTCAAAAATAAAGGCCCCCGAGCACTAGCTGAGCATCATGGGAGAAAGTACACTTGAGTCTTGAGTTCTGGAAGCAGCGGATTTCTGTCAGAGCCCACAGAGTGGATCTGGTCCACCTTGACTAAAGGTCAGAGAGTTCAGGCCTGTTCTTGCTCTTGACAAGAGTTTTGACCTAAACTGTGGCTACGGACAGGATGTCTTAACTCAGGATACAGTTACTTGATGTTTCGGGAACTGAAGAGGTAATTACTCTGTTTGTTCTTTGTATCACGGTAAAGCAGTCTTTTGCCTTCTTTCCTCGCTGTTTTCTCTGCCTAACATTTCTGATCTACATTCTCCTACCCTGGAACACACGAACCCGTCAAGGCTGGACCCCGACAGGTTTCCTTCCCTGTTTCAAACATGTACGGCCTCAGTGATAGCCACAAGAAAGTATGCCATCAGTGGGAGCCACAAGAAAGCAGGGGAGAGGAAGGAGCTATTGCTCACAAGGCAGGACCATTGTCACACATACAGTGACACCCACACCTGCAGACCCAGGCAGGGGCAG
>LOEQ01007691.1:40059-50248 GCA_001685075.1 Bramus lutescens | reverse complement strand
AAAGAAAGAAAGAAAGAAAGAAAGAAAGAAAGAAAGAAAGAAAGAAGAAATAATCACATCTGTTGAGAAACTCCTTTGGGAGTTGAATAGGTAAAGTAACTTTTCACCAGAGTTGGAGGAGAGTGCTACATTTCTTCAGGGGCTTTCCCTTTAGCAGAGTGAAGCAGAAGTAATGTCTTGGGCAGGAGCTGAGCAGAGCAGCAGAAGAAACTGATAGCTCTGTTAGAATATTCCTTTAGGAGAACAGAGCATAGCTCAGCTTTAATGGCTCTCTCTAGGAGAGGAGCAGGATTGTTACATCCTGCAGGGAGAACATCCTCACTGCACCCCAGCTTCAGGAGTAGTCTGACTTCCCGACAAGTCAGGCTACTTTTCCCTCTTGAGCTGTAACACTCGTACAGTACACATAGGCAATGGTTCAGAACACTACTTCTAGGCAGAGGCCAAATTATACTTTGAGTCCTGGATTTACATCTTACTGTTGTTACAGCCATGAGCACTTAAGGTCTTAACATCACATATTCATCCATTAACAAGAACACAGTGGACCTCTATTTTCTGTCTTTTAGAAATTTTAATTTGTAAAAATAGATTAACAAATTTAGTATGGACCATGTCTTCCATCCATTTTATTTGGTTCTTAGAATGGTTATTGTTGTCCTAAGAAGCCTAATATTTTGATAGTCATGTATAGATGTCTATAATTCAAGGGCACAAGTAGCAAATATTACAATGAAAGTGTCATTGACAAAATATTAAGAAAATAGGGAAACAGACAGACAAATAAGAATTTTTGGTTTTGAGCATAGGAAGAGTCCATGAAAAGCTCTTACTATGAAGTTTGAGGAGTCTTATTAAAGGCACTGGAGATTCAGTAAAGAGGGACCCATTGGTGCAGAGTGTACAGGCTGAATGCTAAGTGAAAAGCTAACAAGAGACAACTAATAACAAAATCACTTTTACAAAGTAAAAAAGTAATGTTAGCAGAACAGAGTTACACGATACCACATTCATAATAACCAGCTTTGATATTCAAGCAATGTGTGCCAGATGTCAGTTAGGTACATGCCAATCCACCTGCTAAGAATTACCCCATTCCTCAGAGTGGAAAATAAGGCTTAGTAACTGTGAGTGTTTTCATTAAGCCACTTAAGAAGCAAGACCAGGGAGATGCTTTCACCTAACAAAACCACCCTCTAAAGCCCATATTACCTTACTAAAATTATCACCATAACCTCTGATTTAGTAATTGTATCTTAAGCGATCTTTCATGATGCTAGGGTCCAAAGCAAGGCTTTAACATTGTCACAGTGTATTGATCCCTTATTTCTGTTTTCACAAACATCCTCTGATATAATCATATGTGAATTTTAGGAAATATAATAACAGACCTCACTTTGTAGAAGCATGTGACTTTAACATCAGTAGTGTCTCAGAAAAAGGGTAGTTGCCACCACACTCATGAACACTGTGTTTTTCTGGTGATTATAGCTCCCAACAGTGTTGATTGCTATGCTAAATTGGAAGCTCATCTCTGTAATCAACAGAATAATCCAAAGTACAAAAAGAAGGAAAATAAACGATCTGTAAGTAGAGAGGTTGACTAACAACTTTTCGATGTTTGCTCTCCTAGGTTTCAGAGTATACATTCAACTGAACTGTTACAGTTATCTGTGTCTTGCTCAGTCATAACTAGCATTTTATCTTAAAAAATAATTTAAAGTAGTTATACAGATCAAATCATATTATAAAATATTATACTGCATGGCATTATATAATTATTGTACCATAAAATGCTATAAAAGTAGCATTTCTGAAGAGTGATCTATGGGTAAACAGACAATAAAGGTCATTTTATTGAATAGACTATATTTAGTGGACAGAACAACATAATGAAATTTCTAGAAAATCCTCTAATAGTCATTGGTGGCATTTGCAACAACTTTCTGCTTTAATATACTCTTCTCTTACGTTTCTGCAGGGATGCCCCTTGATACAATTGTTGTGTTGACCATGTGGCCAATGTTAGCCAATAATCTGGGAATGGAAATCTAAAATGAGTTATCTCCACATATAAGTGTTTCATAATTAGTGCAAAATTATCTGAGATCCTGCTGCCTGATAAACTCTAAAATAGTGTTTGCTTCATCAACTGAAGTCCTGGAATAAAGGGATAAAGGCAAAATGTTCAGGAAATTGTCAATAAATATGAAATTGAGGGGAGAAAAAAATCTCGTGTGACTCTCAATCCCTAAAATGGCAGTTATGACCTGAAGCATAGTTTATACCATCATGGCCCATTAAAAATAAAGCTTCAACTGCATATGTAATCTTAAATTGTCTAACAGCCATATCTAAAAACATAAAAGGGTGATGGAGATATCTCAGTTAGTAAAGTGCTTGTCAAGCAAGCATGAGCAACAGAATGCAGACTCCCCAGAACCCATGAAAAGGCTGGACAAGTTTGGTGGTTACCTGTAATCCCTAATCCCTGAATTCTAAAGAAGGAGAAGCTGGCTCATTAGAGTAGTTGAATTGGTAAGCTCTAGCTCTAGCTCTAGGTTCAGTGAGAGTGAGAGACCCTGCCTCGATTAACAAAGAGTCGTCAAAAAAGACGCAGGTGAACTTCAGACCTCCAAATACAGGCTCACACATTGTGCACTTGGAATTGCACATAGACATATCACCATGCACATGAAAACACCCATTCACGCATTTACCCACACACACAACTACAAGAAGAAGCATATAGAAATAAAAATGTTTCAAGTGCTCAATAGTCATAGGTGGGTAGTTGCTCTGTCAGTATATATATATATATGTGTGTGTGTGTGTGTGTGTATTCATAATGCATATATTAAATACATTATGAAAAATGGACAATTTATAGTATTCTTTTAATCATATTACTTAGCAGCACATGTATATTTAATTAGCAAAGTGGCAGAGAAAGAAGAAAATTTGATAAATCCTCACTTGCTTTAAGATGGACATGGTTTAAGATAGCCAATATTTCTTCCAGGCACTGAAAAAAAAGAGTCCAATCTAGCATGGAGCATTGTACATTAAATGTAGTTAAAAGACAGGGATACAATGCATAAGACAGAGCTACACTTTAAAATATCCAAAGCTGGGGATCAAGAAATGAGTTATTATTATTTGTTCTAAATAAAAGTATATATCTCAAATTGCTAGTAACACATGTCTACTCTTCTATGCAAAGATCTACAGGAGAAAATGCAGATGAAATGAAGACAAAGTTTTAAATATTTCTAAAGTCATTTGGAATGAAAGAAAGACAAAAATCAGAAGAAAGAGCTTTGAGATTTAGTAAGAATGATTATTAGCAACATTTGAAAATGCAGCTTTGGTCAGCTCATGAGCTGAGGGACAAAATTAATAGAATTTCAAAGGAAATGTGAAGAGAAACCGAAGCAATGAGTTGAGTGAAATGGAATCCGGAAAGAAAAGTAGAAAACATTTCTGCAAGAGAGAGCCACCTCTCCATGGAGGGGCTGCGAAAGCCAACAGAGAAAACACACATTTGTGGGTCTGGGTGAAGCCACTCAGGAAATGAAACTTTCATGAGAGTTGTGAGGGCAGAAAGTGGCTGAGGACTTAGACAAGGATCCAGGGTCCCATCTGGAGGCTTAAAGTAAGAACTCCAAAGATATAACTGTGGACTGGCTGCCAATCAAAGATAAAGTCTTTGATCAGCAGAGAATTAGATGGTTAAATAATTGGTTACTTTGGCTTCACTGAATAGAGACAGGGGGTTTAAGGATAGCTAGAGTTTAAATGGAATAAAAAAAGAGAGTTGGCTGATTAATACAATATTTTCATAGCAATGGAGAATCAATAATTCTTTTAGAAAAACAAAGAAACAAAAATGCACCAAAATCAGATCCAGAGGGTCAACTAACAATGGTCTTTACAGGAAAGTGAAAAAGTAATAGTTTCAACTAAAACACAAAACTTTGAAAATAATTATAACCTAAGTAACCGATAAAGAGTGATATAAGCATAAGAGTGGCTTCAGATCTATTTTCTGACATTAATGAAAAAGAAGCATTGGTTTAGTGTTAAAACAGACTCTTCGAGGCAAAAGACGAGGAACTGAACTCATCAGTTCTCTAACTCCTTGAGTGACAGCACAGTACTGTCCTCTGAGGACAGGACAGTGCCTGTGGCTCTCAATAGGAAATATTAATAAAGACAAGGAACATTATGATTCATGTGGTTAAGGAGCTAAGTGGGTAAACTTAGCTTGCCTCAGGACATTACCCTCACAAATAATTTCCGTGTGAAAGGTCAATGTATTTCTTCTCTGTGTGACCGCCTTCTTTCACACTCAGCCAATGACTCACGTGCTCTAATGTGCAGGATGACAGTACGTTCAGCTCAGCAGTGTGTTCAGTTCCTTCATCTTGCTGGAGACAGAGCAGAGCAGAGACTGCTGGTGAAATTGGAAGTCCCATCTACTCAGAGCTGGAGGCAGGAACAGAGTAAGTTCAAGGGCAGCCTCAGGAAGTTAGTATGACCATTTGCCAAAAGAGAAAGTAAAAAGTGAGCTGGGGAAGTAGTCACATGTTAGAGTGCTGGCCTAGCACTCAGAAGTTCCCGCATTCAATACCAGGGATTCAAAATAAATTAAAGGACAAGTAAGACCCAATGTAGACAGATAGGTGGTTCAGAATGTGGAAGAGCCCCAGGCATGGTGATACAGAAAAGACATCGGAATCAAAGATACCCAGGCTCTCATTAGCCCACTTTATTTAACATCCACGTTTACTTTATTCATTCATCAAACAACCACAATACTCCCCTACATCTGAGCTACAGTGCTTCATAAAGAAAGAAGGCTATAAAGCATTTAGTACGTCCTGGCACAAATGAAGCGGTCGCGAATTTCAAAGATCTAAGTCCAAGTCAGGCGATAGTGGCACTCCCCTTTGATCTCAACACTTAGGAGGCAGAGTCAGGTGGATGGATCTCTGTGAGTCCGAGGCCAAACTCATCTACAGAGTGAGTTTCAGGACAGGCTCCAAAGCTACACAGAAAATGCTTGTCAAGAAAAACCAAAAAAGAAAAAGAAAAAGAAAAAAGTCTAATCGTGGCAATGCACACAGCACTTAGAATAGTGCTGGCCAACAAGTGCCGTAAACAAATTGCCATTCTTATTACTGATAGTACCTGAATTCGAACCTATTTAGCAAGTTCTAGAAACATCAGTATTAATTGGAAAGAGGTCAAACATTCTGCCATGGAGCTAGGAGCAGGCAAAGCTAAATGGATTAGAAAAGGAGACTCAGAATGCCTGATCTGAAAAGTGAGTGAGAAACAATGAACCCAACTAGTGTTAACTCCAGACAGGAATGCCCCGTCCTAAGAACTGCCTCTGTGTCTTCGCAGTATTTCAGGCTACATGTTGGTCTGGAGAACTGGTCTCTTAAAGATGCAACTCACGAGGATGAGAGTTGAGTTCTCAAGGCAAGTCTCTATAGAGCAGGGCCTTCAGGAAGTCCCATGCTACCATGTCAGAACACTGACTGACCTCATGGGACATTACTGAGTTTTGTCTGGTATGCTTGTTTCTTCTATTTCACTGTACTCTAGCACCCAACAGACAGGATTTTTTTTTCCTCATAGCATGTGTCTTTAAAAAAAATGTTTTGCAAAAGAGGATGTTGCCAGACCACTTTATTTCACTCTTTGTATAAATTTACCAGTCTATCTTAATCAATTCAACCCTCTTGTTCTCTCTCCAATATATTCTTCCAACTTCATGTCCTCTGTCTTTTTCTTCTAGTTTTTTTTGCATAAGCCACTGAGTACAATCAGTGTAGGTTTCTAATCCAAGCATTACCAATTACCAGATTTTTGGTTCGGACAAATTGCAAAGTATGTATGGCCCCTCACTTCTGCTATGCTTATCTCCCAAGGCTGCTGTGAAGCTTAGGGACAACATATGCCTCTGTTCTGGTTGACTAGCTTTATCCAGGAAGAAGAACTTCAACTGAGAAAATGTCTTCATTAGATTGCCAAGAAGCAACTCCATTGAGCATTTTCTCAATTGCTAATTAATAGAGGAGAGCCCTGCCTACTTTAGGAAGTATCTCTGGGGAGGTGCCTAGGGGTGGTTTAAAAAGAAAGGCGTCCAGGTAAGCTATGAGAAGTAAGACAGAGAGGAGAATTGCTCTATAGTCTCGGTTTCAGTCTGCCTCTTGGTTTCTGCTTGACTTTCCTGTCACAGAATGGAACTTCAGATCTCCCTGTGATGTCTCATTGATGGCAAGCTGAAATAAATGCTTGGTTTTGTCACAGCAGTAGAAACCCCCACTAACACATGTTCCAAACATTAAGCAGTGGTTGAATATAAATATATATTATATATAATAATTATTATAATATATAAAATGTATTATGCATAATATATTAAGTATTATATATGATATATATTTTTTAAACTTTTTGTCATGCTATTAATAGTCATATAGAATACTAACTAATTCTACAAAGAGATTTCATCTACCTTTCTGTAGATAATTTTGGGTTTGGGTCTCTCAGTTTTCTGCAATGAACCATGAGCATGCCTAATAGCAGCCTTTGAAGTCTGCATAAGGATGAAGGGGCCCCACAATGACAATGAAAACAGTACTAAGCTGAAAAAATATCATCTGAAAATTGACTTTGGATTACAAACTACTTAGGACATTTTCATGGTGGCTGAGATGATTCATCCTAACAGACTACTCCAACCAGGACTTGAGACAAACACTGCACTTTCTCATTTCTCAGAGACTGAATAATAGATGATAAAGCTACCTGTCTCAGGACTTGACAATTAACCAAAAAATTTTCTTTTCTGGATCTCCTAACTATACCGTCGGCCCTAGGCAGCAGGAAGTAAATTTAAGAATAGGATGCCCATATTCGCAAAAGGTGGAGTGGGTGGTTTTTGGTCATTCAATGGATTATGGATATCTGTCATTGTTTAGGGGTGTTGGTTACAAGTTATTATTTATAATGGTCAGCAAAAAGATAAACAAAGGAAATTTGACTCAAGTTTCTTTCTTTGAAAAGAAAAAAGGGAATATAGATATGAGAGAATAGATATGATATAGAATATGATAAAATAGATATGATAGAAGTGTAGATTATTCAATCTATTCTGAAAAAAGGGAAGGATATAGACATGATAAGATAAAAAGATAGATTATTGAATATACTTTTAAAAAGCAACTAATAGTTTTAAATATTTTACATTGGATTGGATTTTATATATTGTATATTTTGCATTTTGTATATTGATACATATTTGAGATTAATTTCGTTAAAACATACTGTACATACATTTCTAATCTTGTTCAAGGTATTGCACCTATACAGCTCATTTAATGATGTAGTGCAGATTTCTAGTCTTTGAAAGTTTTTATTAACAATTGTTTAGGATAATAAGGAAATGCAGGTTAGTCATTAGTCACTTATAATCAAACTTGTAGTCCCATTAAGTATGTTTTCAAGGTCAAACAAAGATATATCTTCTTCAAACGCTTTAGAGATCTACAGAAAATGGCATTTAGATGTTTTAGTAACACAGGCTCTTTTATATGACAGTGATACATGTCTGCCCCTGGCAGCACAAATCTACTTCAGAGAACACAATGGGAATTAAAGAAACTCCACATGGAGTTTATTTTCTTTGTGGAAAAAGCAAATCTCTAGGCAAGAAAACACCCTTGCCTCGACTGCTGACAGTATTCTGTCATAATTGGGTAAGGAGGACACAAAAGAACGTGACTGGCAAACATTGTCAAAAAAGAGAGACAGCCCCTCAGAATATCCCACTTCACAGAAAAGTCTATCAAACATGCTAGGCCTGTAGACCAATGTTGCAGAGGAATTTCAGCTGACTGTCCAGGAAGTCGACTCTTTCTGTCATTTTTCACATTTTTTTGGACGTTGCTTGCTTGCACTTCCTGCTTACTCAGTTACTATTATTTCTTCCTGGGTCTCCCAGGGACTTGAAGACTAGATAGCTATAATTTTCCTGTTTGCCTGATGCAGAAAGTGAATTATGATAGAAAGTAAATTAGGTATAAGACTTTGAACTTGGATAGATATTCTCTCTGAATTTGTCAAATGCAAATGTATTAGACATTGTTGATGTATTTATTGCCTGTATATATAAATATAGTTATTACATTCATTGCATATAGTTTTCTTATATTAGTTATAGTCTTTTTAAATTTTAGATGTAAAGAGAAAATGTAGTGATATTTCATTTGTATTTTAATAAATAAAGCTTGCCTAAAGATCAGAGAGTCAAGCAGGCCTATTGGTCAGCCTTACTGACCAGGCCACACTAGTTTGCCATAGAAACCAGGGAATAGTGGTGCATGGCTTTAATTCCACCCCTAGAGAAGAATATAAAACAGGAGAAGACAGCTCTCAGACACACTCTCATTCTGAGGTTCCTGGAAGCAGGATCACTATTTCAGACTTAGGTAGACGTAAGAGTCAGTGGCTGACTGTTTTGTTTTTCTGACCTTCAGGTTGAACCCCAAAATCTAACTCTGGGTGTTTATTAATCATGCTACATAGCAGCTACACTGACTCATATCAGGATCCTCTTGTACATCTCACAACCTCTCTCAGTATAAGGAATGAACTGCTTTCCCCTGGAGCGTACATGATCAGGATGTCCAAGGGGCCCTGATCTCTGGCATACAACAGCTTCTCATGACCCTTGTCATATTTGGTTCTGTTAGTTCCTACTCTTGGGGTAAAGAAGTATGATGTCATCTAAGGCAGTTAAGTTAATGAAGTAAGACCTTTTGCCCTTCTCTTTTGCTAAGTCTATTTGTGGAAGCATGCCTACAATAGGTTCAAGCTATTTCTTCTCTCTGTCTAGGCTGCATAAGTAAATTTTTCTGCTTCACAGTAAGTGTGTTTACCTTAATTTCTATGCTCCCAGTGTACATGTTTCAAGTATGTCAGCTTCCCATACACTAGTATAACTCCATGATGCCCACATGTCCTCTTTTGCTTTAAGTTTCTTTACTTCTACTTCCAATGAGAATTCAGACTTAAAATTTCAAAGCAGACCAAATACCACAGCCTCTGAAGCCTTCTTCAATCTCCACATTGCTTGAGACATCCTGGCTCCTGAAAGCTGAAACTGTCTGTTAATGATTTCAGCACTCTCTGTAGTCATCCTACAGTGTGTGACTCTGCTGTGAGTCACAAAAGACAGAAACAAGGTCTTTTCTGTGTTCTGAGCACACCCATCAGTAGACAGAGTGGTCAGTGTCTGCAGTGGGTTTCAACTCGCTTAACTAAATAAATCATCACTCATTTCACTTCAGTGGCATTACCAAAGTTAATAATAATAAAGACCCATATTTACTCAGTCTCATTTATTTCTATCATATTAAGAAAAGCACAAACCTAATCCACCAGCATATTAAAATGCTAAGTATGATTTCCTTTAGAAAGGCAAAATATTATGAAAAATATTAATATAACTTACCAAAGATGACTAAAGTGAAAAAATCTATTAATATTATTTAAATTCATAAAATATATGATTATTGTACACCAAGATGCTAAAAGACATATAATTCATTTGAACTAGTTAGTATTCTTAATATATGAGAGAACACCCTAATTAGCTCAAAGAAATACATTTACCCAAACATCCCAAGTTCTGCAGAAACAAGATAACGATTTCCACTGTTTTGACATAGAGATATAGTATACACATAATCTTTTAAAAAGATATGAAAATTAAGAAAAGTGGTAAGCCACTTACTTGGGCTTGGTGTTATTACTTGATCTGGCGATACAAAATCAACATGACTAATGCAGCATGAACGGGTGACACTCAGTAGTTCTCACCCATGAGTACAACAATCAGTTGAAGTGTATGACAGACAAACCATGAAACAGAAGTCACATAGTAAATATCTAAGAGTATGGTGGCAGCTATGTTTGCTCTGTGTGAGAAGGGAAGTTTAAAGCTCAGAGGAGAAGGGAAACTAAAACCAATAGAAGCCACATTCCAAGCTGGCAAACTACAAAATCATTGTCAGTGAAGATAAGAAAAGTAAAACAGCCACACTGACCAGCCTTGTAGACCAGGCAGCAATGACACACACCTTTAATCCCAGTAGCCACAATGACACAC
>LOEQ01007691.1:24753-39975 GCA_001685075.1 Bramus lutescens | reverse complement strand
CACACCTTTAATCCCAGTAGCCACAATGACACACACCTTTAATCCCAGTAGCCATGATGACACACACTTTTAATCCCAGTAGCCATGATGACACACACTTTTAATCCCAGTAGCCACAATGACACACACCTTTAATCCCAGAAACCACGATGACACAAACCTTTAATCCCAGTAGCCACAATGACACATACCTGTAATCCCAGTAGCCACACTAGTTTGCCATAAAAACCAGGTGATGGTGGTGCATACCCTTAATCCCAGAATTAGATAGAATTATAAAATGGGAGGAAACAGCTCTCAGGCTCAGTTCCATTCTGAGATTCCTAAAGGCAGGATCGTCATTTTGGACTGAAGAAGAGGAAAGAGCCAGCAGCTGGCTGTTTTGCTTTTCTGGTCCTCAGGTTGAACCCCAATATCTGTCTCTGAGTTTTTATTAACCGTGCTACAAATGAGTCACATAGTACACCCTTTAGTACATGTGTTTTTACTTGTAAGTGTTCATTGCAATGAGTCGTTGGCCTGGCTTGAGGCCTCTGGCTTTGGCTACACTATCAACTCTTGGCCCTCACTGGAACTCCTCTTGGATTTCCTGTTGTTGCCTTGTGTCATGGAGACCTTGCTGCTTTGGTTCCGCAGACCTGGCCCCTTCACATGCTCCAGCAGTTCATAGATGAGGTGGATGATGAGGCAGGCTGACTCCTAGTCCTAGTTCTGGACTAGACGGCAGCTGGGTTGGTCAGCCTGACTGTTCCTGCTCACCTACAGCAACAGAGGGAGCTCTCCAGCAATGTTCTACCTAGCTCACACGATGCAGCAGAAAGTAAGGAGTGGGGCCACTTCTGCTCTTACGCCCTCAGGTCTGGGTCGTCCACACCCATCTGACCATTTCTTTTTTACCTGTAGAAGTTGGGGAGATAGATTAGTAGTTAAGTTCTAAACAAGCATGAAGGCCTGCAATAGAGAACCCAGGTTTGTGGCACAAGAGCTGGGAAGGCAGGCAGATTCCTGGGCCTGATCAAACATCTCGTCTTGCCAGTCAGGGAGTTGTGGTTTCAGTGAGAGACCTCAACTCAAAGAATAAGATGGACAGCAATAGAACACAACATCTCTCAACTTCTGGCCCCCACATCACACACATATGAACACATACATACAGCACATACAAACTGTCCTGATTAAGAAGTACACAAGAGGAGACTAGATTAAATGCATGCAAATAAACCACAATATGGAAACCTAACACATGATCAGCATCATCTTAATAAGAAAATATATATCAATGGTGAATGATATTGGATACTCTGGAAACATTTGAAAAACAAAAGTTGCATATGTTCTCACACCTTAAAACAAAATAAATTTTCACTAAGTCAGTGATTTAAATGTAACATAAATAAATAAAATTGCTCACAGAGATGTGGTAAGTGTGTGAAAGCAATTAAAAACATTGTCCAATAGCAACATTGAAGAAGAGGGGAAAGAAATACTGTATGAGCCAGAGATCAGGAGCTTTACTGTGAGATTGTTTCTCTTTATAACCTCAGAAGATATACACAAGTCTCATCAACACTTAAAAAAATGTGATGAGAATCTCTCAAATGTGAACTAAACAAAGGTGACACCAATGACCACCCCAAACTACATAGGGAAAATCCATAAAGTCTTAGCCCTACACAAAGAACTGCAGGCAAATGTGTAAGCCTGGGTGTGGAACGGGCAGTCTGCTCTGGGAAGAACACACCAATGGGTTATCCAGTGCCAAATGGTCAGCCCTGAAAACATACATACAAGTTACATTATATGGACTGAATCGGTTATACTTCGGAATATATATGCACTTACAAATATTTATATGTGTGTAATAACAATTGATACAAAAGGCCCTGAATTTGAAGGTGAAGAGACAGCAGTATCTGAGAGAGTTTGGAGGGAGGAAAGGGAAGAGAGAAATATTATAATTAAAATATAACCTCAAATAAACAAATGAAAAGAAAATTTTAGCGACATTAAAGTGGCAAGTGAAAAAAATTGATTTTAAAGAACTAAAAGTTTTGAAGGGTGAAAACCCCTGAGCGGAGTCAGAAAGGTAGAGATAAATGAGAATGCTTAAAATAAATCTAGCAAGTCAATGCAAAAACACACACATACACTCTCATATGTAAACTTTTACAAACTATGAGTACATACGTATATAACTACAGATTCATATCTAAATATCTATAAGATATTAATAGCTAAATAAAGATAATTTAAGACAAATCTTCCCAACTCTCATAGAAGCATCCACAACACATAACTCTTAGGTTTAGTAAAAAACAATTTTATTTCAGCAATAAGTTGTACAAATTAAAATAAAATTAGGATACTTTAACTATCACTTTGCTGCAAGAGTACCTTTCTTGGTTGCCTGGCATTGATGTCATTGCCCAGAAATTCAAATGAAGAACTCTCTGGAATGGCTTTAAAAAGCAGAGTCTCAGATCAGGTCAGCTCAAGAGGGCTTTTAAGATTAAGCATTTCCCTTCTCCAACCTAACACTTATAATTAATATGCATTCCTTTTCCATGTGTACAAGGAGGTTTATTTAAGGGTGTATACTGTAAGCAGTCTCTTATTGTGGAAACTTATGCACAGTCTAATTGCTCATCTGGATACAGAGTAGGCTGAGTAACATACAGTGCATCCATACATATGCGGTAAAATTATACAAAGTTATAAAGGACTCAAGCAGCCAATGACTGTGCTGAGTTGATAGATAGACATACAGACTATAGACCTGTTAATGATTGACAAATGAAAGAATTACACATGGTGGACAATATATAGATGATTGATACATGATACAGAAAAGATGCATCTATAAATAGTATATTGAGATACACATACATACATGATAAATAAAAAATGGAAACATAGATTGTGGAAAGATAATAAAGAGATAATATACAGTTAATATAAAAATCAAAGTAAACAGAAACAAAGTGTGTATTCTGTTGCTAACTGTGTAAAATTCTTTAAACAACCATAAACAAAGAAACATGTTAGTATTGGACATTCATGTACGTGTACGGGACATTAACACAAAGGTGATTAGTGATAGTTGTACCTCACATGAAAACCAAAGGCCAGCTAGAAGAGGAGACAAGGAGATTTAATTTTTATTGTCTTCACTGGTGCACTTAGGAATTTTGTATCACCTATATGCGTATATATTAGCTAAAAAGAACTAGAGATGTTTAACATAGCAGAGCTTTTCTCTTCTCTCTAGTCTTTTGACGTGGCACCCTCGCAGTTTCCCTTTACTTCCTTATTCCCCATGTCTCCTACAGAAGAGTCTCTTCTTTCCAATGAAATATCCAAAATCTTACAGGAGAGAGCTGCAGACAATGTAAGTCTTTCCCAGTTACGTAGTTTCCAGTCTGCTTAGCCTTGTTTCCCAACAAAGGGAAGTAGTAGGTTACCTACTGCATGGTATTCCTTCTGGGATACCATACAGAAATGCTGTCCCAAGGAGTCAGGACAAAGGCCTGGTCTCTCATGGAGCATTCAGTTTAATATAAAAGGCAAATGCCCAGGCTAATGAAACAGTGTGGAAGTCTCATAACACAATGTGCTACAACAATGGGAGATCCCGGAAAAGAGGTTCCTTACCCACAGTTTATGTTTATCAAACAAAATGTGAATGGGATAGAATGGATCATGAGAATGAGTTCTATTAAAGGAAAATAATATGACCATACAATTAAAGAAGGAGAAGCCATTGTCTTTTCCTTAATAAATAAATGTGAAATGTACTGCCTTCCAACCCTGACCTCAGCCAATCTCATATAAAAGAAGCTCAAGGTCATTGAAATATCAACATAGGCTTCTAAGAAGTTTGATAACAGATGGATATTTGGAAACAGACTAGGGAGTAATGATTCCACACTAAACCAACAATGACAGAGATTTCTGAAGATAAAACATCAAAAGATTCAAAGACTCTAAAGAAATTGAGTAAATGATATTTGGTTACTGATGGTATTTTGGGTCTGGGAAGGGTGAAGAGTTGAGACTTATTCCTAATGTTTCTGTTAGAGCACCATGACATGGCAATCTCTTTGCTGGAGCAGCATGATACAGAGATGTCTTGATAGAGCAGAATAACATGGTAATATTGGTCAGAGCAGTTGGTAAGATCCTGTGGTAGCAGCCATGGTATGGCAAGGCCATGTTTTAGCAGTCCTGCTATGGTAATGCCTGTTGGCGTCATGTGGCAGGGTAAGATCCTGTTGTAGCAGCTGTGGTATGGTAATGTCTGTTGGCATCATGTGGCAGGGTAAGGTCCTGTGGTAGCAGCTGTGGTATGGTAATGTCTGTTGGCGTCATGTGGCAGGGAGGGGTCCTGTGGTAGCCTTCGTGGAACAGTAAGTTCTCTGTTGGAACAGTGTAGTATGATAGGACCTTGTGGTCAGCACTGTCACAACTGTGCCATGCACTAAGACAGTAGCACCGAGGAACCAGTCTCTGAATCCAGTCCGGCATTCCATGTGTGGAGTCCCACGTGTCTGAGAGCTACTTCTGCAGGACTGTCCAATAAACATGCAGATCGGTGCTCTACAGTTCATAAAAGTAGATCTATGCAGAAGGTATAGGCTTGAGAGTCATAACAAGAAAAGTTAAAATTCTAGCCATGGAAGATGGTGTGATTGCTCCAGGAAAATACACAAAGAGAAAACGAATTTTAATGAAATGTCATAAAAGTGTCTGAGATTTATGAAGTAAGAGAGAAGATGTAAGAAACAAAAAAAATATAGAGAAAGAAAAATTACAGGGTAAGAAGGGTGAGAACACCGAATAAATAGTTTGTGTATCTAAAATGAGTTTGAAGGATACATAAGATAAACACTGCAAATGAATCCATTTTATTAGCACCAAGCAGCTTCATCAAACAGCAATGTGAGTAGAATTGAAACATACGTGGTTAGGAAGTTATCCTCACTTGAGAATAACAGCAAACAGAGACCAGGGAATGAGAGAAATCTTGTAATCTTCGGAGAATACGAGCAAAGATGCCAACAGTCACGCAAAAACTACAACGAGTGTTCTGTATTTATGTGCTCCTTTCTCCCAGTAAAGGAGCTATAACTCTTTTTACATTTTGCATTTTCTTCTCACTGCATTACCTAAGAACCCCAATAATCTCATAGTGGATGAGTGGATGAGTTAAGTCACTCAAACAATCAAGAAACGAGCACATATAGACCGCTCTTACATTAGCATACTAGATGCTATAAAGTAATTAGAGGAAATAACAAGAGCATATTACTAGCGCATAAGAAAGTCACTGCTTGGGATAATTACATCAATGGATTTACTGCTTGCCAAGTGCCTGGATGACTACTGGAAGATGTCGGAATGAAGTGAACATAAGCAAGTGGAAGGATACTATGTGTATCCCTA
Organism: Bramus lutescens; assembly: GCA_001685075.1. NCBI lineage: Eukaryota > Metazoa > Chordata > Mammalia > Rodentia > Cricetidae > Bramus > Bramus lutescens. The sequence goes on along the minus strand of LOEQ01007691.1, from coordinate 34,533 downwards.
GCCTGAGCATCTTGGGTATTTAACAAAATCCCATGAGCTTAATAAATTTGTATGCTGCCTCATGGCAAAAGATTTTACAACTGGGTTTTAAAATCAGGTTTTTGACTTTAAAAATACAGATTTCCTGCCAGTAATCTGCTTCCTAAAGGCTACAATGTCAAAGCAAGGAACAGCAGCATATATTATGGGGAGCATCACTGAATCACTACATAACTGTATTAAAGTTAAGCAGGTAGGCAGATACTGAGTGGGGGGTGTTGTGAAACAAATTGGAATTTTGTGCTCTAGGCAGCAGGGAGTACACTAACAATTTAACAGGAGAGGTAGATATAATGAGGTGCACATTATTTAAAGACGATTCTTGACTTCTGTGTTTAAGATGGGTCTGAGACTTAAGGGTGCACTGGGAAGGCCTTTCCCAGTGTGAATGTGAGCTTGAGAAAGGAAGTATATTAGTCCATTTCTGCCACTAATTACATAATACCGAAGGCTGGACAGGTTTTACAGAAAAAAAATGTTTATTTTTATTTATGCTTGGGCAAATTTTAGGGGCTGTATCCTGTTGATAGTATTTTAGTGGGTGTTTGAGAACACAGAATATATGGCAATAAACAAGATATGCAGTGTGTATATCTTCTAACCTCCCTCCCTTCCATTCCACTTCAAGATGTGTCACAGAGTCATAGTAACAAAAACAATATGGTACTGACACAAAAATGAGCATGTAGACCAATGGAGCAGAATTGAAGAGCCAAACGTGAGTGTGCATAACTACACTCATCTGATTTTCTACAGAGAGATCAAAACATACACTGGAAAATGTAAGCATCTTCAATAAATAGTTCCTGAAAAACTTGATGCACATATTTAGAAGAATAAGATTAGACCTGTGTCTTTAACCATGTACAAAAAACAATAACAACAAAAAATCCAAAACCCTGCAAACGGATAAAGACCCAATGTGAGAGCCAACACTGTGGGAGGACAATGGCAGCAGAACCCTGAAGGATTTAGGTGCAGGAATGGACTTTCTGTATAGGATGCCATTTGCCCAGGAATTGAGGCCAATAACTGTCATGTGAGACTTCACAAAACAAAAAAGGTTGCACAGCTAATGAAGCAATCCATTCATTAGAGGAAGGCCACAGAATGGGGGAGATTCTTTCCCAGATTTGCATATGACAGAGAATAAATATCAGGGTTATATAAGAAACCAAAACGTAGAGTTGGAAATGCAAATGCTCTATTAAAATGTGTTTCTCATCTGAACAGAGAAGAGAGGAGGGAGAATAAAGGAATGAATAGAATGGATTGGGGAACCGTAAAGAAGGGAATGGCAGGATGCAAGTCCGTGGAAGAGGGAAGTGGGAAAATGCAGGGCTTTAGTTACAAATGGAGAGAAAGAAATCCAAGGAATGGAGAAAGGAAAGGAAAATAACAGTAAGGATGTCTGAAAAAGTCATAGGCGATAGTTTGCTTATCTAACTGGTACTTCACTAAACCAGCATAATCCAGTACTACATTATAAATATTTATGCTTGCATCTACAGATAAGTGTGGTTCTCACCCTCATCAAAGAACCCTTTCTTTGCAACAGACAAAGACCATTATAGAAAACCCCAATTGGTTAAAAGATGGCCAGTTCCAACTGATACATCTACAAGACAATTTCTTTACATAAACCTCAGGAAGCATTGCTGAAGAGGATGTTATCAGATTGTTAAAGCCTGGGAAACAGGAACTTTTCAGTTGGGTTGTGTGTTCTAGAAATACTAGAGAAGCTACATCCATTAACCTCATCAATGTAGTTGCCTAAACAAGACCCAAACAAAGATGACACTAATAAACGTTCTAACATGTAAGAAGTAAATCTGGGGGGTGGGGCTTATCTCAATCTAAAAAAGTTACAGACAACTAAAACCAAGAACTGAAGAAAAAAATCTTCCCTGAGAAAGAGCCCTCAAACTGGATATAGAACACTGAATGGTCACTATACTGAGTGAACAGTTTATAGTTAGATATTTAGGTGTGTGTGTGTGTGTGAGAGAGAGAGAGAGAGAGAGAGAGAGAGAGAGNGAGAGAGAGAGAGAGAGAGAGAGAGAGAGAGAGAGAGAGATCACAACAATTAAAGAAAAAGGGACCATTAATTTAAAAGAGAGCATGAGGATTGGATTACACAGGAGGGGTTAGAAGGCATCAACGGAAAGGAAGAAATGATTCAAATATAATTTCAACAACTAAAAAGGTACAAGAAAAAACAAAATGGTAAATTCATAACACAAGTGATCTTATTCTATTTGGTAAAGGCATATGTGAAAAAGCTCCAATCAACACACTAGTGCACAATAAGAAATTCGAAGTTTTCTGCTCATATCAGGACAACTTAAGGGACTTTCTTTTATATCTTTTGAGTATTGTGCTGTAAATACTTGCTAATAAGTCAATGTAAAAAAATCCACAGCTGTGCAAGGAAGATATATCTTGTTGTTTACAGGATTTTTTTAAATGTAAAAATCTGAAAGAAGCAATGACACTCACAAACCCCTGTATACTGTAATTAATACTACGTGCTTACAACACAGAATTTGTTATGAGTTGATCGTATATTCAACTGACCTTTATTAATTCTGTCAACCACATATGTGCCTATAGTATATTTTGATCATCTCCTCCTTCAGTCCTGTATTATTCCCCTCCCATCCTTATCAAAGCCCTCATTCCTGCCACTTCCTTTCAAAGATTCATACTTTTGGCTTTGGTTTTTTTTTGATACATTTAGTTTAGCAACTGACCAATAGATTGAGGGTGCCCATTGAAATTTCAGTGAAGAAATAAAATGCCCTTAATTTACAACCCAATATTAAATAGAATAACAAAGTTTGGGTATTGATATTACTAGACTTCAAGGTTTAGTATGAAGCTACTGAGAGAAGAGTGTTATGTGGCATAATTTAGACAAATGTGGATCAATATGACAAAGCAGAGGGCCAAGAAATAGGTCCACACATATGCAGTGCACTGATCCTTGACATAGTAGTAAAGGGAAAATTAAGGGGTAAACATCCCTTGCAACCAGTGGTTCTGGAAACTTTGTACATCTGCATTAAAAGCACACACACAAAAAAGATTCTTCACAAAGAACAGACATTCTTCACAAGGATTTACACATGATGAACCATAGACTTAAGTACAAAATGGAAAACAATAAAACTCATAAAAGTTAACACAGACGAATATGCAGACATTTCTATCACCAAAGACCTGATCCATGAAAGGATGATTGATAATATTGCTGTTTTTAAAGCTAAATTACTGGGAAAGCCACTCTCAGGAGTAAAGACTACAAGACACAGCACACAGAATGCCTTCCGGAAAAATGCAGTTTGTAAAGTGCTGTGATAAATATATAGAATTGGCTCTTCCAATTTAACTATAAAAGGGTCAAGTCAATTTAAAATTAGGATACAAACTAAAAAAATAGCAAGAGTGGGGGAAGTTCTCTTCTCCAGGGAAGAGTACACCAATTGGTTATCAAATACTAAATGGTCATCCATGAAAAGGTGCAATCAAGGAACATTATATGGACTGAGTAGGTTGTATTTAGGAATATCTTTGTATATGCATTAAGTATACTAATATAACAACAGTCATTGACAAAAGAGGACATGAATTTGAAATAGCATAAAAAAGAGTTTAGAGGAAGACATGGATGGAAGAAAGGAAAGAAAGAAATGTTTTATTATGTTCTAATAATAGAAATAAAACAAAATTAATGAGGCAAACATGGTAAGATAGTTTACCATGAAAGATGCGCAGAGAGAAGATACTCATGAGGAAAGCTGTCCAGCAGCAGCGCCTGTCATCTAGAAAAGTTGTTACTGTACACTCTGAGAACAGCCTAGACCCAAATGACGAAGGGAATCTGGATCAATAGAGATCATATCATCACTGATAGAAATGCAAAAGGTATTTCTGGGGGAAAATTGCATTTTGTCACAAAACAAGCATATTCTTACTATAATGTCAACCAAAGTAAGAAAAGTTTGATTTTGCATAAAAATAGGTGTGTAAGATAATTATGGCAACTGGACTCATAATTGTCAAATATGGGAGCAACTAAGACATCTATAACTAGATAACAAACAAACTGAGGTACATATAAACCATGGAAAATTTATTCAGCACTAGGAAGAAATGAAATATCAAGGTACAAAATGACATAGAGGAAATTAAACAACACATTTCAAACTGAATGGTGCCAATAATGAAAAAGTTCGTTATGTTCTGTTACAAGAATGCAACATGCTAGGCAGGCAAATCTAGGGAAAGAGCAGAAAAATCTGCCTGCCAACTCGTGGTTGGGAGATGTTCAATAGGTTGAGTCACTAAAGATGTCTGGGATGCTGATGTTATTCTGTCTGCTAGTGTAAGGAAGGGGATACCCCAGGACAAAGCTGTTCAGGTCCATAAAATGCAGACTACCACGAGAATACTAACGGATTTTCACAGTGGTGGTGTGTTACTCTAAAATCGTGAGCCGGAACAAATGCCCTGCTGTAGTTCAAGATGCCTGTTGGGAAGCAGGGGAGAGTGTGCCATTGGGAATACGGAGAAAGATGCTCTCCTTACTTCCCCCATTTGACTCTGAAACTGGAGGTGCTTGATAAGATTTATAAGATTTAATAAAGAATCAGCAAAATTATTATATTTTTAATGTGTGTGTGTGTGTGTGTGTGTGTGTGTGTGTGTGTGTGTGTGTGNNNNGTGTGTGTGTGTGTGTGTGTGTGTGTGTGTGTGTGTGTGTGTGTGCAGGTCAGAGAACAGTTTCAGACATCAGGTCTTCCCTCTGGCCTTGGGATCCAGGGATGGAATTCAAATTGCGAGCTTTAGTAAATGCTTTCACTCATGTCATCTGGCCAACATTTCTTTGTCTTGACTTTCTTTCAGTTTCGAAATTTGTTTGTTTTCTGTGCTGCTGCTGTTTCACAGGGTGTGGTGTGGGCTAGGTAAACACGGCACTCCAGTGACACACTCTTAGCCCTTTGATGCATCCATTATTAGGAACGACGGTTTAAGAGCTAACCCAAGGCTTTTCTCTTCAATGTGCAATAGTGAGCTTCGAAGGCAAATATATCCATGCATCTATTATAAGCTAACGCAATAGTCGTGAAAATGCTCACACTGGCTTAGCTGCATTAGAATGCTAGGCTTCCCTTCTCTTTCGAAAAGGTGTAAACGAGTACATTTTTCCATTCTCGGATTGGTTTCTGGATTGAAAATAATTTACTAAGGGTAAAGGCAAAGTTCAGTGCTGCAAATGTGTGGCAATCCATCACATGGCAGGAGGTAACAAGGAAAATATTCTGCCCAATCCTGGGTTCTTTCCATGTTAATTTCCAGACAGGACCCACAGCACACATCCCACACATGATTTGTGAAAGGAAGACTCTGTGCTCTCTCTAGGGGGCTCCTCATCTCCTGCCAGCACAGGGAACAAGATGAGTTGCTTTTTATAACGACAGAGCATGGAGATAATTCATCAGCTGGAGAGCACAAACAATCCTTTATTCAGCAGGATAACAAAAGGTTATTTAGCTTCTGGCATCTACTATTACTCTTGCAAGATTCAGGCCCAAGAGCCAATATGATAATTAATAAATTTCCAACATCTGGGCAATAAAACAATTTTTTTATGAATGTTAAACAATGCCAGTGGCAAATGAAAACCGCCCCCTCTCATATTTATCTATCTGAACCTTTCATTGCATAGACAAATTCCAGCATGTCTGGCTATAAAAATGGGGATAGAGATGACATACCAGGAAGACATCACACAGTTGGGGAAATCCATACTGTTAAGTGTCGTTTAATCATACGGAAAGTGCTGACATTACCCACTGAAGCTAATGGAGACTAACCGTTGCCAAGAATAGAATATTAAACTAAATGACAGTTGTGTGGCATCAATCATCCTAGTGAATAAGGGAGGTAAATCTAAAACAAAAAAAAATGGGAGTCTTAGTTTCTCCCATTGTCTATCAAAAGACATTTTTATATTTTCATGAAAAAATGAAATTGTAACTGTGCAAATGGACATGGTTTGATGACTGAGAGAAGTGATAATATATATTATCATGTGTGTGTCCCAAAAATACATGTCCCAAATTTATATGCTTATATTCTGAATTATTGGGTTCCCTACATAAACTCATATCTTGAATATCACCTTGAGTATGATCCTTTTGGGGGTTATGTATTAGGATTAGGCTAGAAGACCAGAGTTCTCATGAGGGGGATAATACTCTTTTAAAGGAAACCTAAAAAGTATTTACTCCTAACCTGTGTGAGTCTATACGGAGACCCGAGCTGGGAGGAACAGAAGGTAAGTCCTCATTAAACACCAAATCTGCTGACAGCTTAACGCCCAGAACCTCCTCTCTGGGAAACTTTTCCAATGTGAGAATCTTCTACTGCCTGTGAGACACAAGTTACAGTAGAGTGTAATAGCAGAGTTCAATAAGATGGAAAAATGGAAAGTCTGAAAGAATCAAATCTTAGAATCCAGTGCAGTACTCATCTATTTGAAGTTGAAGTCATAGCCCCTAACATAAAATAGTATACGAATACGCTTCTGATTATGTGAGTTACACAATACACTCTCACAGAATTGCTAAGGTAAAATAAATGTAGCCTGTGGTATTAAGAATAGTTTATGAGACAGTATAACCAGCACACATCATAAATCCTGCTTAGCATACACTGCAGTTTATGAAAGAATCAATAGATGCAAATTGAAAACAACATATCTTGAAATAAAAGGGGTTGTATTTAATTGAATTAAAGTATATTAGCAAGAGAAAACGTGCTCACATGCATGACGTTGCTCTTTGCTCTTTAATTAATGTATCTGGCTGTAAGCAATGGGTCTCTACCCATTTTTACTGGTATACACTATTAAATATTTACATGGAAATTATATTTTTATATGAAATATTTCAGAAATTATTAGTATTAAAGACAAGCTATAACAAAGTTGCCAGTTTTCCACCATGATGCATAATTCACTAGCACACTGATCAATAAAATAGGTTTATGCAAGGATAATCAGAGAAATTTTCTTTTCCTTGCTAATATCCTATTTTAATTCATTTAAGCTTTGTTTACATAATTGTATTCCTTAGCAACCTGTACATAATCACAATTTATAACAAAATATATATTCAGCTCTGTGCCCTTGAGCATATTTTATTGGCAGGGAACTTGGAGTTAAATGAATCTATGAATTGTACACTATGCTGTGAAAGCTCTGGGTTGCGCAATAAAAATCCATAGACCACAAGTGAGAATTATCAGTTTTTCATTTTTTTCATTCAACACATTCAGATGAAATCAATTGAAACTGGCAGTACTCAGTCACCTCTTATCCTATATAAACATCAGTATCTGTGGTTTAGTCTGAGTGGTATTTACCAAATATACTCTATGATCAATATCACTTTAGTTGCCATTAAAGACAGAAATGCAAAAGCCTTGCCATAAGGAGCCACACATTCCTAAGATTTGTGCTCCAAGAGAGCGCTAAACTTCTTTGGTACTGTAGAGGAGAAGAACACTGAATACTGCTCTGTAGCTTTCTTTTCTGGATTGAACCACAGGTGTTAGCATGGTGCACATAATTTTATGGTACTAAAACACTAATGTTGCTCAGATCATCATCTGAAGTCTAAAACAGGATAACTTAAGAAGGTTCTGTGCTAGCAAAAAGATGCCAGCCTTGATAGCCAAGTTAAAGGACAAGTAGTGCTTAGAGAGACACAGTGTCATGAGAGTAAGTCGAGACCTTCTCTCTGTTAGGTTTCTAGACTTTTCCTTGATCAAGCCTATACATAAAACAATCACCAAAAGTGTTCTGTCTAAACAAATAATCATTACATTATTCAACATCTAATGCATTTGTCTCCCCAAAGGAACAAAAATTTTCACATTCAGTTCATCAGTCCCATCCAAAATGGCAGACACGATGTCAAGAATGGGCAGTTGTCAGTCAGTTACAGCTCTACATTTCTTCCCCAGTGTATAGAAATCTGAAGCCTAATGTTTCTATTAACAAGCAAACCTGTCTCAGGGTCACACACACTCAGGAATGAAAGCTGAGGATTTTTGTTTGTTTGTTTGGTTTTTAGTAATAGCTAGTTTAAATCATGAATGTCAGAGATTTACGGAAGAGTCCTTCAGCTTATGCATCTCTTTCCCAGGAGTGTCATCTGTGTGTTTCATGTATCTCTCATCTATCACTGTCTTTACATTTGTTTTCCATATATCAGACTTGAATGCAAAAAGTCCATCTGCAATAGAAGTCTATAGTATTCACGGGTTGTTAGTGGAATACAAGGTCTTGAGAGGTTAATCCTACCACTGCTGGGAAAATATCTCTCAAGAAAACCCACGTGAGGTCTGTCACATGTTTAGTGCTACCTTCTACACAGGTCTGGATCTCAGCCTCTTCTGTTGTAAACTCAGGTTTAAAAGCCTGAGTTCGATCATTTTGGGTAAAATGCTACTGGAGGTCCTGACCTCCTTCATTTCTGCTATTCCATAGACTTTTAAAACTCTATATCTGTCATAGAATATGTGTCTGTTGGGTAACGCTGCTAAAGATTAAGAAAGAAAGAAATCTTTCAGACAAAAATCCCCAAGGAAAATACTTCCATAACCTCCTTTACAGGAGGTTTGCAGCTAAGTCCTAAGAAAACAGTGACAATGAATCAAAGCTACTCTTAGAATGGCTGACATCAAAAGTATTTAGGTCTACATACATTTTTATTGTGAAAGTGAAGAATTTACCTTGTTAGGTTGTTCCATATGAAAACTGCTAACAGATGTATCCCTAAGATAGAAAACTGCGAACGCCGGGTATTTATCTCCTTTCATATCACGAGGTTTTTGAACACTGAAATTAGACACCTCCCGTCGTGCACAAGCAAATCCATTCTCCTAAGTTTAACTCGATGGGAAATATGTCCAATCTATTCATAATTTTAAAGAAAGGTATATGCTACAATAATATTTTAAAATTCAAAATATATACTAAAGAAAACTCATTGTATCATATACGGCATAATTTCCTATGTTTTTAGGTTTTCCTGAGAGTTTTGGCCCTGTTGTTATCTAGTTGTGATTTTTACTTACATATCTAGATTTTTAGTTAGGGAAAAATATGAAAATCGGTAACTATGTAAATGTCATTCATAAGTTAGATAAGTTACATTCATAAGTTGGATTTGAATGAAGGGGAAAAGTAGCAAACCTGTAAAGCAATACAAATTGTGTGGAACAGCATCAAATAGAATGAAAACGGATCTTAAAATTTCTCTTCCAAGTGTCTAAATGTTAAAAATACTGCAATTTCTTTTATTCAAATGCTTACTTAATTTTTGTATAATTGGCAACAGCAGTGTTTTATCAGTTAAAGGTTATTAGGTTATGTTCGATGTCTGCAAAGCAGCTGGTTTAGGAGTAGGAGAGCAAATTTTATGAGAAAATTTTTATGAATTTCCTGTCTATATTTTTATTATCAACCCTACAAAGGAAAAAAGTGAACCCATTCTAGAAGTGCCATTTTTTAAGACCTTGTGATGAGTCAGAAAGCTTGAAGGTCGTCAATTTTCAGAGAATATTTTTTGTGTTTGTTAACACTCAAAGAAGATTTGTTTCGTTGTGGGCTGGGTGGACAGCAGCAGTCGCCAGAGTGGCAGAATGGATACACAGTCCTCGGTCAGA
>LOEQ01007691.1:1771-18190 GCA_001685075.1 Bramus lutescens | reverse complement strand
ACACACACACACACACACACACACACACACACATCCAAATGTTGAAACATTGTGTCTGCATAAGGGAACCATTAGCTTAACCTATATACAGTACTTTCTGACAATCCAGAGAGTACCTCATGTTCCTGGGAGGTGTATATTACATATATAGCTTGTTATAGCACAAACCTGAAGCCAATTTAATAGTGTCATTTAAGGGTTCACACACAAATGAAGGCATCACATCTCATTAAAATTCTTTCTATAAACCTTAACATTTATTTATATATGTAAAAATCTCTAGAAAAATTTCCAGGAACTAGAACCCAGTGTTCATGACCAAAAACTTCAAAATAATATATGAATATTGAAAAACAGAATATCCATTCTTGATATAGCTTTTAAAGTGAACCATTTCCCACATAAAATGTCTGCACATGCACAAATATTTGTGATTTACTTATTAGAGTTCAACCTAAAATAAGGAATTGGAAATATCTAGTAGCCTCAGAAGTGAGATCATGGCCAGCATTATTAAATCAAGCGTCATGAGAGGACATTGTAGGAGGGTCAGCCATGGCCTTGAGAACTGTGCCAACTGGAGCATCCTACTTTGCTATGAACTGCATTCTGTATCAAGAGTAGGTGTTTTCCAATCAACACCTTTTTAGCTAATTGTTCCCCTGTTAGTTAATGAGTTGGGTACAAATCAACTTCTTAAACAAAAATGTCATACCTGTATTATTGATCAGTTTTTGTATACATGAAAAAGGTAATACCAATTTGGGGTATATAGCCAAAGGATACTCAATCGTGCCACAAGGACATGTGCTCAACTATATTCATAGCAGCATTGTTTGTCATAGCCAAACCTGGAAACAACCTAAATGCCCCTCGATCAAAGAATGGACAAGGAAAATGTGGTACATTTACACAGTGGAGTACTACACAGCAGAAAAAAATGACATCTTGAATTTTACAGGCAAATGTATGGAGCTAGAAAGTATCATTTTGAGTGAGGTGACCCAGACTCAGAAAGACAATTATCACATGTACTCACTCCTAAGTAGTTTTTAAACATAAAGCAAAGAAATCCAGTCCACAAATTACAATCCCAGAGAGCCTAGACAACAATAAGGACCCTAAGAGAAACATACATAGATCAAATCTGCATGGGAAGTAGAAAAAGACAAGATCTCCTGAGTAAATTGGGAGCATGNAAAGGATACTCAATCGTGCCACAAGGACATGTGCTCAACTATATTCATAGCAGCATTGTTTGTCATAGCCAAACCTGGAAACAACCTAAATGCCCCTCGATCAAAGAATGGACAAGGAAAATGTGGTACATTTACACAGTGGAGTACTACACAGCAGAAAAAAATGACATCTTGAATTTTACAGGCAAATGTATGGAGCTAGAAAGTATCATTTTGAGTGAGGTGACCCAGACTCAGAAAGACAATTATCACATGTACTCACTCCTAAGTAGTTTTTAAACATAAAGCAAAGAAATCCAGTCCACAAATTACAATCCCAGAGAGCCTAGACAACAATAAGGACCCTAAGAGAAACATACATAGATCAAATCTGCATGGGAAGTAGAAAAAGACAAGATCTCCTGAGTAAATTGGGAGCATGGGAACCTTGGGGGAGGGTTGAAGGGGAGGGGAGAGGCAAAGAGGGGAGCAGAGAAAATGTAGAGCTCAATAAAATTCAGTAAAAAAAAGAAATGCAGAATTACCTAGTACATAATGTTTCCCCATTCCCTCAGAAATAGACCAAACCACTGAAACCAGTAATAAGAATGATGAAATGTGTTGGACTTTATGACAAAAACAGTCACTAAAATAAGAATTTGAAAAGAAAAGAATTTAAAATAGAAAAAAAGTGGTAATACCATTGTGAAAAATAAAACAATTATTAATATAATTGTTAATGCATAGAACAAAAAATAAGAAAAACATTGAAGTAAACTTAATAATGGAAAAAAATCATAAAAAATCATAAAATTATAAAATCTTTGGGTAAAATTATAAAATCTTTAGGTAAGTGAATGGAACCCAGTTTCATATGTTTGATATCCTTTGTTTAGTTATTTGCCTATTTGTATTCTTTTTCAATTGATAAGATCTTATAATGCTTCACCATATGCATTTCTTTCATATTCTTTGAAATGTCCACTTCATTTTTAAATATTTTATAAAGCTTTATATATATTCCTTTATTAAAAATAGATTATTTTCTCATACAATAAATCTTGATTACAAGTTTCTCTCTCAGTTCCTCCACATCTCTCCCCTTCCATTCTGATCTCCATCCTTTCTATTTCTCATTAGAAAACAAAACAAAACAAAACAAAAAAACAGGCTTCTAAGAGACAGCAACCAAACAATGAAATAAAATAGAATAAGAATAGAATCAAAATTTGAAAAGCAAACCAATAGAAAGAAAAAAGGCCAAGAGAAGTAACAAGAATCAGAGATCCACTCATGGGGTTCCCTGGGCTCTAAGGGGAGGGATTGATGGAGATATCCCATTTAGAGCTGTGTTTTCCCAGGTCTCACTCTCTGTGTAATGTCTGTCTGTGAGTGTCTGATGTGCGTAGTGATGTATGCTGTGAATATGTTTTATTGCCATATTAAAGAAGCCGCTTTCAGCCAATGGCTTAACATAGCAAAACCAGGCTGAATTTATAGAAAGAGTAGGCAGAGTCAAAGGAGAAGCCATGTAGCCACCAGCAGGAGACAGACGCACTGGAACCTTGGCAGTAAGCCACAGCCTCGTGGCGATATACAGATTAATAGAAATGGGTTAATTTAAGATATAAGAGTTAGCCAGAAATACCATTAAGTTAAGCTATTGGCCAAACAGTATTGCAATCAATACAGATTTCTGTGTGGTTATTTCAAGTCTGGTTGGCTAGGAATGAAGGAGCCGCCTCCACCAACAGGTGTCTGTATTTGTTCACATCTGCTACAGGAGAAAGTTTCTACAATGCTTATGAGCCTGTTTTTTGTTTGTTTGTTTGTTTGTTTGTTTGTTTTGCTTTGCTTAAAAAACATTTGCTAGTTGACTGCAACGTAATTCTTTCTGGAAACTGGAAGTCAGAAAGACAAGCTTCAGCAGTGATTCTAGCATTCACTTCTCACTTTGAGACAATGAAACAATAAAACAAATGGAGGCAGGCATTGGAGAGAACAGATGCCATCATGAGACTCTCATCAAACGTTGCAACTATTGTCTGTCCTGTCTGCTACATGCAAAGAAATGGCAATGCGGTGTATACAAGAAACACCCGTCATCCCATTTCTTCAAGACAACCCATGAATGAAGGAGCAGAGGCAGTTAACCTACATATACCATTTCATAAACTGGACTTTCTGAAGAAATATGAACTCAAGGCAGGGTAGTGCTTGGTAACAAGTAAGGTGCAATTAGGGTTGGGTCTATGTGAAAATAAAGTCATTCAAGCAAATTAACCTACTTAATGGAACAAAGGGTTTAGGGAAACTGATATCCATACACCTGAATAGGAATGAGAATGAACATGGACGCTAGAGGAAACAAGTCGTTGATTATCTAATAAACTGTACCTATTTTTCGACATCAAAGAAGTTTGTATTACATTTCAGATATGTTAATTGCCTATATAGATGTTTTTCTAGATACCATAAGATAAAGATACATACATGTCTGAAAACAAACATCGAAAATAATGTTTATTAGGTATGCTACACCATTAATATGTTTTCCAATACAAATGTTTGTCTTTTATGAATGAAATGTAATGAAATTTTTGCTTTTAAATTGATAAATGTTTTCATAAGTTAACAACCTAGAATTTTTGAAATGAGAAGACTGATTTAGAGATACTTTTCTTGACTTACAAATCTGTCTGTGACTGTTTCATAATGTAAATGTCAATATATGGTATATGGTTTGTTCTGTGAATATATGTTATAAAGTACGTATGTTTGTATAAATTTGGCCCTGACATAGATACAGAAGAAAAGTGTATGACAGCTTGAGAGGTGATTTGTAAAGATCTACCCATGCTTAGAAGAATAATAAGGCTTTCTGCAGAAAAAATAAATATGAAAACAAAAATCCTTTGTGTAGAGAAATGAATTGGTACTCACATAAAATCACTTGTGTTTCAAATGGGGAAATATTTAATGAACAAATTTTCATCTATGCACAACATCCCAGACTATTCTAGAAGTTTGCAACCCAAAGTGTGAATGTTGGAAAAGTAGTCAGCAGCACTGTGGAAGAAGACATGGTGCAGAAACCTGAAGCAGCCCACATTTTGTCTCACTTCTGCTGGTAATTCCAAGTATCCACAGGAAAGTTAGCAAAGAACCTTAAACATAACTATACACAAGTGACTCCCATCCTGTAGGTCTTGACCCCCTTGGGAGTTACATATCAAATGTCTTGCATATCGGATGCCTGAATATAAAATATTTATATTATAATTCATAACACTGCAAATTTGCAGTTATTAATAAAAAATAATTTTATTGTTGGAGTCACCAAAAAATGTGGAAATGTGTTAGAGGGATTTTAATTTAATTTAATCTTTAAAAGACAAGTAGTTAAAAATAATTAATTAAAATCAGTAATATAGAAATGTTAAAATTGTTTTGCCTGTATTAATAGAAAACCCAAAGATATATAATTAAAAAATTAAGCAAATCACTAAAATAATTAACTATAAAAATTTATAAAGTAAAAATTAAAAGCAGAAATATCTAAATGTAAAACCTTAAAGCAAGATATTTTTATTCATGAATTCTACAAAACAAGTACAGAAACTAAAAAATAAGTATTCCCAATAAAAACATTTTCAGATAATAGAAAAGTTTTAACAATTATGGAACAAAGTTGACCAGTACCACAAAACCAGAATAAGACCTTGTAGTAATAGATATCTCAGATTAATAACCTTAATTAATACTGATGCATAATCCTTTGAAAATACTATTTAATTAAAATCAGCAGTATCCAAAGCAAGCAAGATTCACACAAGGAATGCAAGGTTGGCTTGATAGTTGAAATTAATCAGTGTGTAATTCATGATATTAACAACTAGGAATAAAAATGAAAGCCAGCAATCAATATATTATTTTCAAAACTGTGAAATGGTTATAAAAAGAAAGTCTATGACTTAAAATAATAAAAAAGTGAATTTATACTAAAATAATTTTATTTTATCTTTTAGATTTCCAAGACAATCTGTGTGGAAACAAGTGGGTTTTGATGGGGACTCACCCTGTCAAGCCAACCAGGTAAACAAGTGCGAGTCACTATCGGGCTATGTAAAAACACAATAAACTCATATTGTAAGGGGTAAGCCCCTCACAATGAAACAAATGGATGAAATATATTGGTTATATTTGCAATTCTAACTACTTGGGAGGCTAATAGTAAGCTTGATACAATCCAGGGAGCATAACAGAACAATATAAAAAAAATCTG
The DNA here is from genome assembly GCA_001685075.1 of Bramus lutescens. Lineage (NCBI taxonomy): Eukaryota > Metazoa > Chordata > Mammalia > Rodentia > Cricetidae > Bramus > Bramus lutescens. Next base: position 12,727 of record LOEQ01007691.1, on the reverse strand, counting down.
GGGTTTGCAATCTACTTAACTATTCAAAAAATGTATCATGAACATTTTCTCCTTGTTCTAGAAACAAACAATAATATCTACTTTGGGGACATTTTATTTTATGCCAAACACCCTAGTTAACAAAGTAAGAAAATTAATATAATCACATAGAAAGTAAGGGAAGAGATAGAATGTGTCCTTCATGGTCAATCCAATTATCTGAATAAAGAAACAGAAAAGGAATCTATGTAAAGGACAGCCCCAGTATCTCTAAACTTACAAAATAGATATGTAGTCAGAATGAAATACAAGTTTTATCTGCACAGACTTGTGACAATCTCAATATTAAATAAAATCCACAGTGACAACTCCATTATGTGAAGTATTAAGAGGTAAACGTAAACTTAATGGCTGATTTTAAAAAATCTGTAAAAGAATGAAATCTGCACATCAAAGTTAGGTATAGACACACAAGATCAAAGTTCACAAATCAATGTGCCATGACCACAAGCTAGAAGACAGCTGCTCTCTGAAATCAATTCGCAGGTTAGGTACAACCCCAATAAAATCTTTGCATCTTTCTCTGCAGACATTGTCAAAGAGACTGTGAAATCTATTATCTATATAAAGAGGGCTTTGAACACCTGAAACAGTTTTGAAAACCCATTAAATTATTTGCAGTGGCTGATTTTAAGATTTAGTATACGGACAATAACCAAAAGGGTCTCTGACCAGCACAAAGTGAGACAGACACACAGATCAATGGAAGACAAAAGCAACTTCAGTGATAGATTGACACCTTTTCAGGCAATTGATTTTTAAGAAAAGTGACAAGAAAATTTGATGGGAAAGCAGATGGCCTTTACAAGAAATTATACTGTGCGAATTGCATATTCAAGGAGAAAATGCTGTCCATGACCTGTACCTCACAGAAGCACAAGAAAACAGATTATAAGTGGTGCTAAGATTTAAATGCATGAGATCAAAACTAAACCCTATAAAATAAAACAAGATAAATTCTTTTGACTTCGAACAAAGCAAATCTTTTAAATATTGGACATCAAAATATCATAGTGACAAAGAAAAAATTGATTAAATTTTACATCCTAAAAACCAAAACCTACCTGTCATGCACCAATGAGCCAAAGAACCTATAGACCAGATCTTCAGAACAAAAAATAAATTAATTAAAAAGTAAAATCTTTGGTCTTCAAAATTTGCCCTCTGAAATATAGTTTGGGGCTGATAATATAACTCAGGGTAAAGGGTTTCCCTTGAAGGCTTGAGGACCTGAATTCTATTTCCAGAACCCAGATTGATTTTTATAAGCTTTTATTTTAGTTGCTTGAACACATGTATAATCCAGGAGACTTGGAACCACAGAGAGGTAGTTTCCTGAGACCCAGTTGGCAAGTCCCAGTACATAAGGGACTGTCTTAAAAATAAGATTAAAGGCACCCAAAGAACGAATGCTACCTTAGTCTCAGTTGACTGTAGAGGGAAGGACACACAGCTATGGTAAGCTGAGATTGTGAGCAAAAGTATTTCCCAGAGAAGACCAAAACAACTGTTACACATTAGCAAATGGTCATGACATTATCCAGACTGTGCAGCTTGTGTTTATGTGCTTAGGGATACACACACACACATGCACGTGCACACACATACACATGCACACAAGTGCATACACACAAGTATATGTGTGTGCAAGTGCGTATATGTTTGTGTGTGTGTAATATACAGCATATATCATACATGCACATACCCCACAACAACTACCACTATCACCATCATCCCTACAAGCAGCAACAGCAGAAACAACAATTGCAAAGAGAGGCCATGAAACTGATAGAGAGCAAGAAGGGAGAGATCTGCTGGAGGGTTCGTTGGGAGAAAGGGAAGGGAGAACATTGTAATTACTTATTATAGCATCCCAACTTTGTAAATTAAAAAAAGTAATAATAAAAGATGATACTCACAAAATAGAACAAACTCCATGATTCTGATGCCATGAAATTCCATAGATTCTAGAAAATAAATCCAGGCAGTGGAGCAGACCTTGCCATCAGGTGATTCTCTGTATGAATGACAATGGAAAATAGCAGATTAATTTGATATTTACATGTTCTTGGACTTTTATAACACCCTCTTTTGTTGCTTATGACATCTGAATTAATAAACTTCAATGTTTTAGAAAATTTCCCCAGAATACTTGGAAAAGAAGAATGTTTCCCTGCTGTGTAGAAGTGTGTCCCAAATACTGCAGTTAACATAAAACAATGGTGAAATACTAAGCAATTCCTCCATACAATCAAAAGAAAATCATTGGCACATATGCATTCCAAGTTTTACTGGAGACCTATGGATGGCATTAATATGATACACAATATGGATACATAGAGAAACATATAAATGACAAGTAGATGACAGAAATAGGGATATAAATGATAGATAATAATATACATATAAAACAGATAAAAGATAATAGCAATATATATGCAGTACATAGACCATCAATATATTGTACAGAGACAGTTAGATAGATGAGGAGAGATAATTGGTAGATGGATCATAGATAATTGATAAATGATAGATATATAGATGAAAGTAAAGGAAAAATATCAAATACTTATATAATTTAAGAGTAATCAAAAAGTTTCTTTGGCAGATCTTCAAAAGCAAGTCAATAGGGAAAAATGATATGTTATACCTTATTGAAGAATATTCCTACTTACTTAAAATGCCATGTAGAAAATGAAGAAGAACACAGCATGCTGAGAAACTTTAGGTGTTTATGGTTTCATTTATACTTGTTGAAGCTTGAACCTGAGATTCAGGACCTTATTATGGTTTTCTTCCAGCATTCACAAATATTTATAGATTATCAAGAAAATATCAAAAGTACAAATCTAACAGCCAAAGAAATAATCTGTGTATTACAAATAAATTACTTACACTACATACCATAACATTTCTTATTTTTTTTTCAACTGGTTGATTGCCTACCTTCTTCTGCACCACCAATACAGTTCTGGTCTGAGTTTTCCACTGAATGGTCATGTGACCATATAATATTTAACTTCATTGTGCCTCGATTTCATCTTTGTAATATTTGAGTGATGGTGCAGTATTTTCATGTGTTGTTGTTAGCACAAAAAGAGCTTGTGCATTTTAAGTGCTTAGAATTTTGCCTAGCACATGGTAAACATTAAGAAAAACCTTGGCTATTACAATGTTATTGCATACGTACATTAAGTCAAGTACATATTTTCTACAGGCATGAACAGCAGTTTGGGCACAACTAGTACCAGGTTTTATTAGCAGTTGTCACTGATAAACACAAAGGGTAGTCTGTCACACAGTTTTAGTCTGTTAGATATTGAAATGATGTTGTTTTATATTCTTTGTATCAGGGAGCATGTGCAAATGAATCTCACCATTGCTTAGGCCAAGTATGGAATACCCCCAGAAGGCAAAGATTCTGGTTCAAATCTCGTAAACATGCAGGGACTGAACTCTCAGGCAAGTGAATGAGCAGCTGTGTGACCTGGGGCTTGATACTTAATGTTGCTGAGCTTCAGTTTCTTCATTTGGAAAATGAGGTTGATAACATCCCATAGCCATGTATTTAGGAATAAAAGAAATTTATTATGCATTAAAGTTCAGTACAAAGTACAGCATGTAATATAAACTCAATAAATGAAGTCACTTTTTTACAACTCAAGAAATATTTACTGTTATCTAAAAGCAAGAACCATTGAAAGTAAGCTGAACGTGCAGGAAAGGGTCTAGAAAATGCATTGTTCTAGGAGGACATCAAGGAGTATACCCGTGCTTGCCCTGTCAGACTATTGACATATCATTTCAACAAAAACTGAGGCAGAGCCTCATGAATGCCAGCCTAACCTTGAATTCATTGTATGGCCAAGGATGAACTTGAATTTCCAGCATTCCTGCCTCCCTCTTTGGGGGGCTAGGATTACAAGTGCATGCTACACACCTGGTTTCATATTCCAAATTTTAAGTCTAAATCTGGATAGCATGATTTATATATACCATCATATTTTTAGTAATTCAATACATACTATTAAATCAAAGGCTATAGGCTCTTCCTTTGTTAGTCTTCCAATCCATTCTACTTTTCTCTTGTCCTCCCAATTCAGTATAGTTGCATTTGCAAGGTACCTTGATTTAGTATTTTATTCAAAATATTCTGCTAAATGCATTTCTTTTTATGTCACTATGTTATGCCATCATGTTGCATTATTATAATCTAACCTCTTTCTAATTTATTTAATTTTAATACAATCATTAACAATAAATTTGCATGCTTATTTAACCTTGCCTTAAGGATACCCAAATATATAGGAAATTCTAACATAGCAAATGCTTTCATTTATGACTTTCATCTCTTTCTGCTTTTCAGTTTGGCTTGATTGATTCCTAAGAAGCATGTGTCTATCCACAATGCTATGCACATAACAATTGCCATGCCTAACACTCTAATCATAGGTGAATTACACATCATATCTAAGCAGGTTAACATTAAATCTTAAGCTCAGCAAATGATTTTTTGTGGCAGCTCTACTTTACAGAGATGTTGTTGGCAAATCCAGAAAGACCCGTTCCTAACAGTTATAGAATTTAACATTCCTCTACACCCACCATATGACAGGCAGGGCATTAAACATTTCTCATACGTTTTCTTCTTAAATGCTTCTATCAGCTTCGTGATATGATTATTATTATCTCTGCCACGTTATGTGGTTCAGGAAAAATGCATAAAGATGATACTATAAAGCCAGAGATGTCTTCGAAGTCCATCAGCCTTGCTTCTACTTTCACCCTTGCTCTACTTCTCAGGGAGGAGGAACTTCGAAGACAAATTGATCATTGATAAGGACAAAGGCAGGAGAAGATTAAAGAACAGTCACCCCTAAGAAGTATAATAAACAAGGTCTCGTGACCAGTGCTACATCCAGCAACTACTGATACATTTATTATGACTTCATACTTGGATTCAAGAACAGTTTCTAGAAGAGGGATTTGGGGAAATCAGATGGGGGCTTTGGAACATGAGAGACATCAAAGCACTCAACTCTGAACCGTCCTAAAGATGCAGGTATGAAAGTGCAAATTCGAGGGTGGGAGTAAATAAAGCTGAGGAAAATTACAGTGCCTGCAGATGGTATGAGTAGAAATAATAACCTACAAAAAAAAAGACAAGATACAGGAAAACAGAGAAAGGATTTAAAAGGTTGCAAAGGGAACCAGACACTTGAAGTTAAGGTGGAGAAGGGGAACATTAGTTAAAAGTAAGTCTGTGTCCAATGATTTAGCAAGAATATAAAGTCATGTATAGAGAAACAGGAAAATATTTTTTTGGGGCCAGAGAAGGAGCTCCAAAGAAAAGTGAAGAATTTATAAGGAGAAAAAAATTAAAAGCAATGATAGTTAGCAACAAGTGCTCAGCAGAATGACTGGGAATAAACCCCAGATCTAACACCAGGCAAATAAGCCTTCGTGTGTGACACAAAAGAAAAAGCAGAAAAAGAAGATTCTTTTTCAACAATATTTAGATGACACCAGATGTGCCACTAACAAAACAGACCACAATGCAATGAAAAAAATGTAAGTTATTCTGAGAGACACTGTGATTTCACTGAAAGGCCACACTCAACTTATCAGAATGCAAAACAAAGGTGTGTTTTCCATGGCCCACATGCACTCACAGACAGAAAGAACTAAAATTGCACTTTAATAAGAGAAAATTTAATTTATCACGAACCTCCAGAAATAATTCATAGCAAAGAAATAGAAAAATATATTGTGGACTGCTAAAAGCTCTTTGTTGGTAACATACACACAACATTCTCTCTCTCTTCCCCTCCTTCTCTATTTCCCTCCCTCCATCTTAACAGACACACACACTATGAATTCACAGAGACGTAGTAAAAGTTGAGTTGAGACAAAAATTCAAAAACAAATTAAAACAATTGTGCACAGAGTGCTAAAGTGCATAGAAGTCCAAGTGAAATTGTGTTGTATGACAGGATGACTATTGTTTAATGTTAATTTTGTTTCAGCAAGAATTAAAAATTTCAAATTATTATAATACTAAAAATAACAGAGTCTGTAATGTACGATGTAAAACAAAGAAAATGTCATCAGTCAAATGGAGAAATGGATAAAAACAATAGCTATAAAACACCTTTGAAGTTTAAAGAAAGAGATTAAAATGTATCAGGACCTATAATAAATACATATTAAAAATCATAAGTTCAAAACCAGAAAATCTTAAAATATATTTAAAATGACAGATGTATGATCTTTAAGAAGAACTTTTTTATGGGAAACGAAATATCAGAAGAGTAGAGGGAGAAACACTGACGTGGAATGTTTATCAGCATCAGTGATACAATGCGTTTTACTCCAAGTACCAAATTAAAAAAAATAAAAATATTGTAATCAAATTGGAAAAATTTATGGTAATAAAAAACAACACTGCACAAGGTAGATTTTATAATTTGTTTGAATGGTCCTTAAAAATATTGGTGAAAACAAAAGTCAGTACAAGTGTAAGGGAAAACCACAAAAGGGAAAATTGAGTTTGACAAATTTAACCCAGGAGTCTTGACATTTGAAGGACAAAACATATAAAAGGAGCATGAGAATCTGGAAGGCTTGGGAAAAGTAAATAATAGTTAATTGGTATATACAAAACTCCATGCAGAGCAATTAGTGGATTAATATTATTTAAAGTACACGTGGAAATCCTATGAGGTGAATACAAAGGGCGCCTTAGCAAATATTAGAGATTAGTATTATATATATCTCACCTTTCACCAGCAGTAAATCAAAATAACAAAATAGTAATTCACAAATTCTCATTTAATGGTTTGAAAATGTATATGCCTTTAATTATTTATAAGCTAAATAAATTGTAACACAATTTAATAAAGTTATAAAGGATAATGAGAAAAATGTATGTTTTATGGACTACTTCTACAGCAGTACTTAGAAGATGGTTGACAAATTTAAATGCATTTATCAGAGAAGACAGGTTACAGTATAGATGTTTATTTTTTAAAAACTGAAAATCAACCTAGCATGTTCAGTCCCTCCAGAGACTCCAAAGGACTGCATCTCACCATCCCACAATGACACATGGAAATCAGGCATTCAACATGAGAGGAGAAGAAGAAAACATGTATATANTGATGGGATTGTAACATGAAGCTATGCCATTAGTAGGAAAATAGAAGCTATCAAGTGTGCTTAGCCCGTCTCGGAAAGGCAGGTACCATGCGTCCTCTTACATGGAGTGGGTGGCTTTTCTATAAATACATAAAATCATGGATGTCCACAAGACATGAGCATCTTCAGGGGAGTGAAAGAGGCTAGCAGAATGGAGCAGGAAGACCTGGGAAGATGAGCCCACCACGAAATGTACTCTTATGTAAAATTTGACATTAAAAAAAATGCAACAAGTTAAAATAATGAATTCAATTTCTAACATAAGGTGTTAGAATTTTTATAAAGCAATATTAATTTAATAACATTCAGGGAAAGGAGGACTTGTTTGAACTTAAATGAAATACGTGTTGGTTTCAATATCCAGCACAAATCAGGCAATGTTTGATTACTTGATAAGAAACTTAGAAAACCAAAGCTCAGCAACAGATGGGGAGGGGCAGTTAGAATATGCTTTTGCCTCCCTCCCACCATTGCCTTCAGCTGAGTAATGTCTGCTCCGGAGCTGCAGTGGCTCTCAGAGCTCTGCTTCAGCCATCTGCAAAAACAAATCAATGCCGGACCTAGTCCTGCACATGTAGAGACACAAGAGTACAGAGGGAAAACAACAGCCAGAGAAACTCTTCTCTGCAGATCTTCTTTCTCCAAAGACTGATATTTGCAGTCTAATGGCCTAAGCTTCTGTGTGCTGAGAATGCTATTATTTTCTAAGTTTACTCTGTATGGACTGTAATTCTGAACAAAATTTAAAATTTTTAATATACTGGGTAGCTTTATTTCTTTTTGAAACTATGTTTATTTTAAAATTATTTTTTTATTTTTTAGATCATAATATAATTACATCATGTCCTCCTTCCCTTCCCTCACTTCATGCCCTCCCATTTCTCCATGCTCTTTCAAATTCATGAGCTACTTTTTTCTTAGTTGTTGTTACATTCATCTGTGTATACATATAATGTTTCATAAAATTTTCTCCTGGAATTAAAATGCAAGCAAAATATCCAACAAGTAACAGATTATTAAAATCTAAGAGAAATTCCTAGTGTCCCAAAAATACTAGAAAATGCACAAATAAAACAAGAATGTTGGCAATCTACCTGTGTGTTTGGGAAATGTGAAAAGCAGTGGACAAAGAGCTCCTACTGAGCAAACATTGCTGCAGCATTGTATACTTACATCACAAACAGCTAAGTACCATTGTAGAATATTCCTCACACTGTGTGAGGCTATGTCACTGTGATCGGTTTAAAAAAAAAAAGCTAAATGGCAGGATTTCAGGGCAAAGAAGGCTGGGAAGAAAAAGGATGGAGAAGTCAGACAGACATGGAAGGAGTTCACACACAAAATGGGACAGAGGTAAAAAGCCATGTGGAAGAACGTAGATTAATAAAAATATGGGTTATAAGAGCTAGTTGGGAACAAGCCTAAGCTATTGGTTAAGCATTCATAATTAATAAAAAGTCTTTGTGTCATTATTTGGGAGCTAACTCTCAGGACGGAGAAAGACTAGCTACAAAGTCATCTTTGCTTTCCAATGGCCAGTAAAACCACATACCCCTGAATTAAAAAGCTGGATGTAAAATTTAAACCCCGAAACTTTTTACTTAAAATACTGTTTGGCCTCGTGGAGAGATTCAAGCAGGTTTTGGATTTTCACTTTTTTTATATTTAATAAACAAAACACAAAAGCCAATCCATAAAGAAAATAGTGAAAGAATCTTAAAAATGTGTAAAACAAATTACATGTGCTTTAGTACACTAATATAAATAGAAACAGAGATCACTTCCTTTCCAACTGCCTGCTCTGCTCACATCACCCTACCTCCAGCATCCTTCCCAGTGTCTGGTAATTGTCATTCTATTCATTTCTGTTTGAGGTTACACATATTTCAGAGAACATGCAATGCAAATCTTGATAACGCAATGCATTTCAGTTCCAGTCATCTTTCAGATAATGATAGAATTTGCTGCTTCAGGCTGAATAATACTTAATTGTGCCCTTGTTGTTTATCCACTGATACCCACAGCACTAGGTGGAGTCCACAGCACAATCACTGTGAATACTGAAGAAACAGGGGAATGCAAGTATGTCTTCTGAATGCTACCACCACCTTCTATGGAGACACACAGCAGAGAGAGAGAAAAGGCCCATGTAATAAATAGTTCTATGTTCAGTTCTGTGAAGAAACTTTCCTGTTTCCATAGCTCTGTCAGCATGGCTTTTCTCCACAAGCTTACCAGCATAAGTTACTTACTTTCTTGTGATTATCAGGTTAGGGGGAATGTCACAGTAGGTTTAACTTATACTTCCCTTATTGCTAATGACATTGAGTACTTTCACTCACCTGTTGGCTGTTTTTCTTTGAGAAGTCTCTATTCAGAACATTTGATGATATTTGGAGCAAATGATTTTCTTGTTTCCTGTTTCTTGCCAAGTTGCTTGGGTTCTTTACATAGTTCTGATATTTATTTTGTCAGATAAATTGGTAGCACACCCCTCCCCCATGATGCCCATTAGCTCTTAGTTCTGCCAATTACTTCCTTTGTGAAGCTTTTTAGTTTGGCATGGTGTCTTGGTAAATTTTTGCTTTAGATTTAAACAAAATTTTTATATAACACACAAGCAAACTACAAAACCTTCCACAGAATGAACATATGTTTAGAGGGCATAGCAACATCAGAAGTTAACCAAATATTTATAGATGGGCCCTCCGACAAATCAATAAGAGCGTCATCCTAAGCAGAGAGTAGAAAGAAAGCAAAGACAATTAAATTGAGATGCTCAATTCCAGTATTATCAGAAGTGGTACAAATAGAGCGGGCGATGCCTTGGGGGACAGTGGGGCCTGCTGCCCCACACACCAACCTGAGATCAATTCCTGAGACCCACCATGGAAGGAAAGAACCTACTCTTGCAAAGAGCCTTTTGACTTCCACACATGTGCTTAATGGCATGCACACATAAGTTACCCAACAACGCATTAACATTTGAAATGTACTTTAAAAAATTCAACGAGAGAAATTTAAAGTTGTGGAAGATGGACAGAAATAATTGCCATGAATTATTTTTTCTAGCACAAAGTAGTCCATGGTGGACACCATCAAGTAAAACTGAAGACAGACATGGCCTTGTATACCTATCCACCAACATAGCTTCAATGAATTTAATAGTCTTCCAATGGAATCAGAAGTAAATATGGGGTCTAGGGTAGAACCTGAATTTGCAGGGTGCTTGTGGGGTGGGCACTAAGTTCTGTTAGTAGTGCTGTAGAAGCTTGGAATAGCAAACACAGGACTCGGGAGGTAGCAGCAGGAGGATAGGAAATTCAGTGTTTGCTTCAGCTACGTATGGAATTCAAAGCTAGTTTGGGCTTCAGGAGTTCTTTGTCTTCAAATGTTGTGTATTGTATACTTCCTCATTTAATTATAATAAGAATAATTTCCCACTCACAAGTTGTATAGATTTATATTCGCTTCTTATTCTATTTACTTGGGTACCTGAAATAGAAAGCTCACTCAAGCCCAAGAGTTCAGAATCAGCCTGGACAGCATAGAGTTAGATAAATGTTGGAAGCTTTTAAAAATTAATTGAGTACATACCATATTCATCTTTTTGGGTATGGGTTACCTCACTTAGTATAGTGTTTTCTATTTCCATCCATTTGCATCCAAATTTCAAGATGTCATTGTTTTTTACCGCTGAGTAGTACTCTAATGCATATA
>LOEQ01007690.1:47999-72718 GCA_001685075.1 Bramus lutescens | reverse complement strand
TCAAATACTCTCCAAGTTATGTTATGGTGATAATGTGTGAATTTTGATTTTTAGGTATAATGGAAAGGTTAGAAATGCCTAATGTCTACAAGGCCAACATTCTGACTACAGTATTTCTGTCCTTCATGATATTTCAAAATGGACATTTCAAGTTATACTTCAGTAGCCCTAAAACATGCGCAGATCAGAGCTGATGTTGTCTTCTATATTCTTATAGTACTTCTCCCTCTCTCTAGAAGGAACTCTTTGCTTGCCACGTTTGCGAATTTAGACTTCATTCTTTCCTGCACTGTGGTAGTGTATGTGTCATGGTGTACTTATTTTACTAGTAAATACATGTAAAAATAAATGTTAGTTTTATTTGCCAAAAGCAAAAGTAAAGAAATATTTACTGTATTTTTGGACATAACTGTGATGGTGTATGAAACCAGCAAACCATGGCAAAGCCTATATAATACAGACCAATCAAGTGTAACCTCGTTTTTTTACTTTTTACTTCAAATAATAATATATTGGCTATCTCTGATATAGTTTTTATTTTATAGTAAGTCTAATAACAACAAAAATAGTCAGAAATCTTGTTTTATTTTTGAAATGTTTACTAGAGTAGAAAGTTATTTTTCTTGGGCATGTAAATTTGGAACTATTGTTTTCTTTTTTGGTATCAATGAATTCACTGAAACCGGCTGATATTCAGAGCCAGTGGAAGTAAAGAAAATGCTTGTGCTTTTCAGTTGCAGCTCTCTCATGCAGATGCTCTTACTCACAAACAAATGTGCTAAGAAAATCGTTATGACCATTGCATTTGAAAAGTCTCTTAGATGGTAAGATTAAAAGGTAATAAATAATCCACCAGCCTCAACAGGTTAAATTTCAGCTTCTAAGGAATACCCACTCTGTGAAACTTATGAAAGAATTATAATCTATGGATATGAGCCTAAGTTTGCATGCATGTGAACCTAATTGCATAATGCCATTTTGGTGTGTCAAAAGACGCCTTACTTGTCTCTCAGAAATCAGGCAAACAAAAGACAGTCAGAAGCTGAATGAAAGCTGGTTGAGTATCTGTGAAGTTATCTTTCTGGCACAATTCCTTCTTGACAGGGTTGTACAGTGAGTAACTCTCAACCCATCTCTATCCCAACCCACATTTCTATCATTCATGCATTCATTCCCAGACATGTACCCAGAGAGCTTTTATGGTTTTATCACAGATAAGAAAACCTAGGGGCTCTGCATAGGTCCCACTGTTATTCCACTTTATTTTACCTTCAGGAAACATGGTTCTCACTACCTGTTGGAGTACCGAGCCTGAAGTTTCTAAACCATTATTCAGGTAGAGGTGATAATTTTCTATTGATCTTGTTAGATGCAAATTGTATTGTTTAACAACCGAAATGTATGTTTCCTTCTACTTCAATGAAAAATAAAAACATAATTTTAGATCTTATGTTATGAAATAATGGGGGAAGCTGATAGTTCTACAAATAACTTGATAAAATCAATGTGAGGACAATCTAGCTGTGACATTAATCACCAAGATTGATTTTGCTGATCTGGTTGGCTGGTTAGGTGTGTTCACTTTCTGGCTTACCACTACATCCCCATCCTTCCCCGAGCTGCGCATTCAGTGGAACCCTTCTTCCATTATAGAGGAGGACTAGTCTTCAATCACGTGTGTAGGAGTAGCTTCATTTCCTTCCTAGAACGTCTAAACAGGCTCTCAAGTTACTTGATAAAGATTTTAGTGTCCTATTAGGGAAAATGTTAAAAAAAAAAAGGTAATTAATTTGTGCTGCAACAGAACATTTAACTAAAAGCAACTTGGGGATGAAGGGGTTTATTTGGCTTACATTTCCATGTCACAGTCCATCATTGAAGGGAGTCAGGGCAGGAATTCAAAGGAGGAACCCCGAGTCAGGAACTGAAGCAGAGACTGTGGAACACTTCATACTGTTGCTTGCTTTCCATGGCTTACTCAGCCTGCTTTGTTAATATACAACTTCGGACCACCAGCCCAGCAGTGGCATCGCCCACAGTAGGCTGGGCCCTGCCACATTAGCCTTTAATCAAGGAAATTCCCTACAGATTTGCATTCAATCTGATGGGGACATTTTCTCAATTGAGACTCCTTACTAGGTAACTCTAGTTGCTGTCAAGTTGTCAGAAAAGTACCTAGCACAAAACTTTCCTTAAAGAAATGGTGAATGTATTCTCTCCCTCTCTGCTTCCCACCATCTTTCTCTTTCTTTCTGGCTTTTCTTTGCCCACAAGCTGAACTCTAAATCTGTTGAAAATATGGACTTTATTAGTAAGAATGTGGTTAGTTAGTTCATTGTTTTCCAGCACCACTACATTTGCAATAGTCTTAGATGTTTTCTGTGGCCTGTGAATTCCCACCACCACCACCACCACCAAATCAATTAGGAGCAACTGACTATAAATACAGGATCCTTGCTTTATCACATTCAAGTTTACAATAAAATTTTTAATTTGCCAAATAAATTCTCCAGTGTTTTGTTCATGTTAAACTAACTGATAAAAAGAGATTTTGGAGGTGGGGAAGAACATTGGGAGACATGTGAAATAATTGGAGTGAATGTTCTATGAGAAAAATGAGGGATTTTTTTTTCATGCAGTGATTGTTGGGAAGGACATATGGTGGGTGATAGAGGGTAATGGGTATGTAAGTTTACTCAGGAAGGTAGGTAACATTTGAGTGTGCTGCCAGAGTGTGATGGAACAACATGTGTTTTTAAGGTTATGGGAAGAGCACTCTAAATGCCAAGTACCATTAGGTATTTAGCTGGAATGCAGAATCTTTTCGTATTTATAAAAGGGAAGGCGATCATAGTGGGGCAAAGCAGTTAAATACAAATATAGTATGTGGTAGAAGCCCAATTGAGGATGCATGAAAGTTGCTGCTGCCTACTTCTTTGTAGTTATATTGCCCCTCTATAATTTATTATAATCAAACTTTCAGTCTTTTGAAATGTTATTTCCTGAGTTTGAGGATTGCTTTTTACTTCTGTGGGAAAATATGCATCATTTAATTTGCTTTATTGGTTTGATGCGGTTATATGATTCATCAGCTTTGATGATAGGACCTCAAGCTGAAGGGCTGAGGAACTTTAAAAAATAATAAAATGAAGCATTAAATCTAGGACACAGCATGTTCTGTGTGTAAAAATAGATTAAATAAGAATAATGTATTAATATGAGCTCTGACCATTTTTCCTCTGATCTCTCTCCAACCTCTCGGGGCCCTGTGCCCATTATTTATCTTATGGAGCATAGAGAGTTTCTTTCTTCGTCTAGGAAAGATCTGGTTAAGGCAATGATCATCTACTGTTCTTTTTTCATGGACATAACCCCACATATATAATTTTAGAAGTGAAAACATTTTACATTTTATAATATGTGTTCAGGGACTTTTTAAATATACTTTATAAATTAAAATATTCTTTTTAATTTTTAAAACATTAGTAGAGTTGGGTTTTGTAATTTTAGTATTAGTATAAATAAATGTAATATTTCCAGTTTTGAAATTAAAGTATTAGATGAAGGAACACTTTGTATTGCATTGCATTTGCCTTCTGTATGTTATATCCACACAGTACAACAGATGAGTAACCCTGAAGCCTATCTTCTTTCTTGTTACATTAGTTTTTAATTAAAGAAAACAACTAGTTGGAGGCAGTTACTTTCTGTGAAATGTAATGAAGATTTATTTTGGAAGTGACCTTCACTTTATTAGCTGAAGCAGTAATCAGCAGAATTAATAGAATAATCAAATTATATACAAACTCATAAATCATCTTGAATAGTGTTGTCAAAAGTTCAGCTATTAATGGGTCCTATTGTTTTGCAGCTATATTAAAAATTACAACTCCTGATTCTTACCTTGATAGGAACTAAAATTGCTTTTTTAAAGGCTACGTATGATGAGGGCTACCAGCCAAATTTTTTTTTTCAAGACTCTTAATTGATCTCTAATACTATTTGATGTCACCAGGGCAAAGTTGAAATTCAGTCCAGTGTTGGTATGCAGTTTCAGTAATATCTGAATCACTGTTGGAACTGTACTCTACTAATTAGAGTTATATTTTCTTAACTGTCTGCTCTTTGGGTTAATAGCATCAAAGAGTTCGGGTATACTCCAAATATACACAATTATCTGAAAAATATATTTTATGGACATTATGTTGGTTTGTGGATTTCCTTTAAGCTTGTAATTATAAAGGCAATTTAATAACTGGAACAAACAATCTCTGTCAATAGTTTCAGTTTTTCATCTTTTTCAGAGACAATTTCCATGTTCTTAACTTTCATAAAAATGGAGGACGTGAGAAACTCTTGAGCCTAAGCTGTATGTTTTTCCTATACTGTAACAGTAGGTGTTGGCCACCCTTGTCATACAGTTGATTATACTGAAAAATTAGCCCTAGCAATATTTTTGTGCAGGCAAGCATTACATTCTATCAGAGTCTATTAAAATAAAGTGAATTTACTTTTGAAAAAATTCCAAGGCTTGTGAAATTAGAAGACAAATTGTCATTTCTAAGTTAATATGTGATGTGATTATTGTAAATGCTTGAAAATGGTGTTTTGTCTTTTAAATGCAAATTTTTACAAAAGAAAACCATACCCATAAATGAGGAAATTTTTTGTGCTCTGATGTCATTAGTCAGATCCATATATTCATGTCAGAAGAGTGATCATTGCTTTGCTTCCAGTGTTTTAATTTCTCTGTGCTAATTTGAGAACTATAAAAGTTCCATAAAATGTAAGGATTATTTTGATATTACCTGGTAAATAACTAAAAAAAATCACTTTAAAATATTTTTGAAATATGTGAGCATTCTAAATAAGATGGATTCATAATGAAGTTTAAACTTTGATTAATCACCATCTTATACATTGATTTTTTTAAAAAATATAAATGCATGATATAACCCTGAATCATAGACATTCCCAAAAGCCTTTTATTGCTAGAAAAGAATGGAATTGGAAAAAACCCTATTGATGCATTTTTTAAAATTTTTTGGCATTTCAGAGCATAAAATATATTTTTCTCTTTCCATATCTTTTATTTTTTTTGTTTTATCTATCTCGTGTGTGTCGGGGGCAGTGTAGGGGCAGAGGTTCACATCTGGTGTCTTCCTGAATCTCTGTTCACCTTATTTGTTGAGACAAATCTCTTCCCAAACATGAAGCTAGTAGGTTTCCTACCCAGAAAACTATCATGACCTGTATACTGCACAGCTCTGAAGTTACAGCTGCATGCCACTATGCCTGGCTTTTATGCAGTTGCTGGGAATCTAGACTTTGGTCCTTATGTTTATACAGAAAATATGTTACCCACTGCACCATCTTCCCAGCCCTTAAGTCTTCTAAAGGTAGTTAATTGGATATACACTCAGAATTTTACCAGTTCTGCTCGTGTGTGTGTGTGTGTGTGTGTGTTGTGTTTCTGGTGGCTGAAGCCTTCTGTTAGAACTCATATTTCAGATTTTAATGAACAGCCTCCTGTATATCATCTAGTATGGAACATTCATGACACCATGAATGAAATATCAAAATGAAAACTCAGCAGATAGCAGAAACAAAGGAGATGCAATTTGGTAGATCATAGAAAGAAATTAAATGGGATAGAAGAAGACATTGAGGAGTGGAAAAGTCTGTGGTGAACTGTAGAGCATGTGTTCCTAACTCAGCAGCTGCTGCGTGTGTGATCATAGGTCTTGTTTGCAGTTTCATAACTCCTAGATCAGCTTGATTAAAGGAGCCACAGATCCATTTTTTTAACTGTTATAACAAGCAATGCAGAACTACAGGCAGGGTCGTTCTTCCGGTCTGACACTTGGCAACTCCTTACTCTAGGTAAGCAACAGTTTTTGCTTATGTATTTAGGAAGATGGTATCTTTCAGTAGAGTAAGTTTTAAATACTTATTTCTTTACATGTGCATGAGTGCCTGAATATATCTTTGTGCTCCTCATGTGTGCTCAGTGCCTGTGTAAGTCAGAAGAGGGACTGGAGTTACAGACTGTTGTGAAGTACTGTGTTGATGCTTAGAATAAAACTGGGATCCTCGGTGAGAGCAGCTAATACTCTTAACCACTGAACCATCTTCTTAGGTCTTCAGCCATCTCTGATTATTGGAAACCATCTGCATTTTTCTAGTTCCATCCATAAGCCTGAAAATTTCATGCCATTGCCCCACACACACACTGAGTAATACTCCATTGTGTAAGTGTACCATATTTTCTTTATCCATTCTTCTGTTGAGGGACATCTAGTTTGTTTCCAGGTTCTGGCTATTATGAATAATGCTGCTATGAACATAGTTGCACAAGTGTCCTTGTGGCATGATGGAGCATCCTTTGGGTATATGCTCGAGTGGTAATGCTGGGATGGGGGTTGAATTGGGGAGAGGTGAGGAGGAGAGCCAGAGGAGGAGAGGGAGGGGAAACTGTGGTTCGTATGTGAAATGAATAAAAGCGAGCAAACAAAAAAAATCAGCTTTTTAGGTAAGCAAATTAACCTTTTGTGTTTGAAAGGTTTGCTTATACTTAAACCCTGTAACTTCTCAAGGCCAGCCTGGTCTACAAAGCAAGTTCCAGGACAGCCAGGACTGTTACAAAGACAAACCCTGTCTCAGGAAACCAAAAACCAAAACAAGAACAACAGCAACAACAACAAAAAATAAACCTCTGTAACTTCTTTAATGAATGCATGATTACTTCCTTGTTGTGTCTGGACAGGATAGTTTCATCTTTAATATTCCTCTAATTGTTACATGCACAGCATTTTTCTCATGCTTATCAGAACGCTAAATCCATGAATTACTCTTTCATACTCATTCTTAAGCTAACACAGTTCAAAAACAGTGACCAGTTAGTAACTGATTGACCAGATTTCAGCCAAATGTCCAACTCTAGGTGAACAGCAGCTGAATTGTGCTTTCAGTCCCTGGCTAGGACCATTCTAGACTGTACTAAGAAGGCCTGAAGGTTGTAGCCAGGAGTTACCTATTACAGCTGGGCACCCTTGGTTTTGATTTGACCACACAACTTCATATATGCTAACACAGGATACAAAGTGGAAACCCTGTATCTGAGATCACAGATGGCTGGGTCCTGTTGTGCTTTTTCAGCCATTACAGTTTAATATGGTAACACTATCCTGAACTCCTGTTTGGAGTGGGGGCAGTTAAAAGGAAATGAGTTGACATGTGGAATGTAAAAGGTGTACAGTGTATATAGTATCAAGAAATAGCCCAGGACTGACAAAGCAATAAGGCAAACTATTAATTGAGCGTGAGAGTTAATTTTGTAATAAATAGCAGAAAGTTGAAGTTCTTGAATATAGAATCCACAGGAGGAAAGAACGTGGGTTTTGTGAGAGAATTATACCTTAACATTCTAAAAGTTCTTTGACAAGGGTAAATATGGTGTGAACAAGGGGGAGCCGGTGAACATTCGAGTTTTCAAAAAGCCTTTGGTAAGATTTTATATCAAAGACTGCTTTAAAAAAAATAAATGTTCTCTCACCATGGGGTTGGGGATAATGTTTAGTCATGCATACAGATCTGGTTTAAACACAAGAAGGAAGGAAGAGGGTGGTTTAAATGAGCTCTTACTTGCCTGGTGAGATTTTTATAGTAGGTTTAGCAAGAAACAGTGTTTAGTTTTTTTGTTTTGTTTCTTAATCATGAAATCTTTTTCTAAATGATAGGGAAGTCAGCATAGTAACTTCCCACTTCACTAGCTATCTGCTTTTCAGTTTACAGTTGACATTTAGGGATTTATAAGACAGTGATCTTGCTGCACAATATTCAGTATAGTGAAAGGGACCTAGGAGTCAGTGTATAGGTCAGAAGATGGTAGTTGTAGTCATTCACTTTAATTTTTTATTGAATTTGTTTTTATGGAGAATTTAAAGTTAGCACACAAAGTAATGGTTTGTTATGGCATTTTCAGAAAAATATAACATTGTATGTTGTACACTTATTTTCCTCTCTCTCCCACTGCCTTCCTTCCTGCCCTCTGTTGCTGCTCCACTTCCTCTCCCCCATAGTTCCCCTTCTGCTTTCATGTTACATAGATTCCCCGACCCTGTCTTTTCCTTCCCAACATTAATAGCTCTTCCTCTGCTCTCAGAGCCCCCTTTTACTTTCATGTCCTGCACATGCATGCACATCCTAGCATGCATGCACAATGTTAAGTTTATGTTCTTCGCCCAAGAAAAAATATATTTGTCTTTCTGCATCTGGCTAGCTTCACTTAACAAAATGATCTCAATCACCACCCGTTTTCCTGCCGTCATTAAGAAAACAAATAACAAACAATGCCTGGGAGGATGTTGGAAAGAAGTATCAATATGCATTGCTGGTGGGAATGTAAACATGCAGGGACTGTGGAAGGTAATGTGGAGGTTCCTTAGAAACTGAAAATAAGAGAGACCATATAGCAATTACTGTCTTCTGAGAAAGAGACGACCAGTTTGCCATAGTATGAGCCCCCTAATTGGCTAACCAATACAAAGTAGTCTTCTGTGAACTTCTATGCATACAAGTAACAGTAAATAGTCTCAGTAGGCAGTGTGTGTGCATGCATGCATGTAACAATAGTTTAAAATATCATAAATTAGAATACATACATCACAGTAATAAAGAAGAGATAATAAATTTGGGAGGGGCTTGGAGGGTGGAAGATAAGGGAGGTGGCAGAGGCGGGATTTGATGTTAATACAGTGTTCATGTATGAAATTCTCAACAAAATTTAAAAGACAATTTACAACCTGAAAATAGAACTATCACACAACTCTACCATTGTTGGGCATTACTTGAAAGACTCTTGAGCTAAAATATCACAGAAATAACTATATATTCATGCTTTTGTTGCACTACCCACAATATGCAATAAATAGGATAGACTTAGATAACAACAGATAAGCAGATAATAAATGTGGTGCTTATCCATAAGGGAATTTGATTTTCGTATAGTTCAGATTATTCTTGTTTCTGCACTCACAAATACCCATATAATACTACTGGACATCACCAATTAAAGAGACAACCATATTCTTGTCATTGTTTAGACTAGATTTCTTTTTGTCTATGTATTGTGAAATTTGGATCTTCAGTGTTGAGGTAGAAAAATGGAAGAAAAAAAGCTTCACACAAGGGTTACTCAAACAAGAAATCAGAAATGGGTATGTTATCTACGTTGCTGAGCAAGAAGCAGAGAGAGAAGATGAATCAAAGGAAATTGGATAGTCAATGGAGTTTTTTTCATATAATTGATTTTAAAAGATCATTAAAATAATTTTATTAATTAGATCTGCCACAATAGTCATAGTGTTTTGAACTATTTAGAGCGTTCTTGAAATTATGTTTCAAGACTAGTTCAGAAACCCAGACGCTGTCCATTCCTAGTACTCTTGGTATCACTGTGATAGGATGGATTTAGGAGCTTACTGGGTTGGGATTGATGGTTAGAGCCCTTGTGCAAACATGTGATCTGTAGATCTGTAGTCTAGCTTGTGATGGAGGCATACAAATTGACCCCCAATGTTTTGAAAGGCTTTATTTTTTAAGGCTTGAATGATGACTAGTGTTCTATAATTATGCTAAGTTATTCTGAACCCCTGGTGCAGTTATTAATACAGATCTGTTTCTGTCATCCAGTACATAGTTGTATTGTGACTTTCCTAGAGAAGGTTAAATTTAAGGACAACTGGAAAAGCTTGGGAAAAAGTGAATATATCATCTACAGAGTGGCACCAAGAACAGAAGAGGCAAGATATATGGCTAATATGTATAAAATAAAGGCAGTTTCTGGGAGTGAGCTTTCTGAAGGCTATACATTCTTTTTGGGCAACTTTTTCCAAAGTTAAGCATGATGATTATGCCTTCTAAGAGTGACAGCCGTGCCTAGCCTGATTTCCTTGGGGCTGAAGTCTGCATGAGAAGCCCTACACTGCATTCAGATATGTGTGCCTGATAATTTCTTAGGTTACCAAGAGTGATGTGTCCTTCCTAGTCCATAGTAACTTCTTCAAGGAACACAAACTGATCTGTGTATCCCCATCTGGAAATGAATATACATAGTGTTAAGTAGTGATGTTGATGAAAAGCCAAGAGATAGTGCTTGTTGGTAATGGTGGCAATTAACTAGTAATCACAAACCCCCAGGGAGAGGATTAGAGAAAGAGAGTTCCGGGATACTCCTTCAAAGCATTGCTCTTGAAGGAAGACAGTTGCACTTGAGAAGGTGCGTTTGAATATTATATGTTTCAAAGGGAAACACTATACTTAGAACTTTATGAATTTTCTTCAATTGTTCTTGGGGAATCTATATTCCATATCCAGTTCTTCAGCAGTTGTGTCTTAAATCTGGCCCCAGTCTTTTCTTCTTTGTCTGCATTATCACTACTGTGCTTCAGGTCCCTGTCATCACTCACCATAATGAAACCAGTATATTTTATTGGGGTTACTTTCATGAACATCAATGTTGGTTAGTTTGTAGAAACTTGAATAAATTTCGGGTACCTCCACCAAAGAAGAAAAAATTCACCAACTTCAACCTCACATTAGCAGATCCCTTACTTTCTTTGTGATATCACTTTATTTGCTATTCATTGTAGCCCTATTAGTTATTTTTCTTTCTTCAAATACACTGAGCCATTTTATACTTCAAGTACTGGAATTGGCGGTATGTTCTGCTTGGAATAGTCTTCCTCCACATCTTTACATGGTGACATTCTTCTGTTTATTTGGTTGTTTGCTCAAATATCAGTTCAGTTTGTCTTACACTCTGGCTTAGAAATCACATTAACATTAAACTGTTCCATTGCTTTCGGGAAAATCACAGTCTTTAATTATGTTTCATTGTCTATTGTTACACTAGAAAAGTTATATCCCATCAGCAACAGCCTTTGTCTTCATTGTTGTGTCTCAACAGACTAGGACTGTACCTACTGGACGGTAGGCCTAATTCCATAAATATCTGGGAATGAAGGCCTAAATGTCAGTGCACGTTGTGATTAGCACACACAGTTCTCATAGACCTGTCACATATTTCTTTGGGGAAGATGGTTACCTATGTTGTTTAAACTCTAGTAGAAGAAAATACAGATCATGAACACCCAGGCAGATTACTACACATTTTCATCAGTCTAGGCCACCAATTGCTTATAAGTAATGAAATCTGTAAACTATGTATCTGCTTCAGGAAGTGGTAGCTAACAAGTTGCAATATAGCAAACACTTTATCTCACATGTTTTGACTCCTTTATCTCAGGAAACAATTCTGTGTGATAAGTTGTGGTAAGTATTATCCCATTTTATCATTTCAAGAACTGGAACATACTTATAGAACTATTAGTGAGGGAAACAAAAAGGAAGTAGGCCCCATGGCTGATGTATACATTGACTTCATGACCATCTTCAGAAACTGATCTCTACAATTAGCATATCATGACCACAGTTGGACACTTGATTGCTAGTGAGCTGAAAGTTTTGATGTTGATTATTGCTTGTCAATCCAGCTGCTTTCATGTTCTGTCACTGTAATCGGTATTATGAGTGGCCTGTCATTTTCACTATGATAGGTCACTGTGGATAGAACACACATTTGAGTGTTTGTCATTGGTCACATCATTATTTATTTTTATATTATTTTTGATCTCACTGATAGAATCAGGAATGGACAATAAAAGATGGGGCCTGGCTTAGGATTGTTATAGACAATCTTTTTCTTGAAGATACATTTGATTCTAAGGCAGTCAGAGGTCTAAAGCTGGTTTGGATGATAGTAGCTTGAATATTAGATGCAGTCTTAAGGAGAAACGCTGTTGTGACTCACATCATACCCAGTGTTACCTTCCCAGAAGGTAGACCCACTGCAACCAAAAATGTTGCATTCACTTTTGACACCTAATGTCCTTCCCTCTTCTTCCAGCTCCAGGATACTAAAGGCTAGGAAAGGGTGGAAATATAAGAATCACAGTGTTATTGATAAACATAGTGTTATAGTGCCCACTGTATATGGGCTATATAGTACTCACTGTAGTAGTATAAATATGTATTGTAAGTCTAGAACTCATAAATATTCCTTGTGATATATAATGTATAGTGAGACTTAATTATGGTGTGTGAATATAAGAAGCACCGAGACTTTGCTGTTACCCCCCAGCACATGTGTGTACTTAAGTATATAAAATAAACACACATCCATGTGGTTCTCTCTACACTCATTTCTCAGAGCACATGAACTAGGTGAACATGATAGAAAGCTCAGTGTGCTGCTTTAAATATAGTGCTCTGATAAATGTTTATCTATGCATGTAGTTACTAAAAATATTGTCAAGATTGCAGATGCAATAGCTAAATTATATATCATGATATTTAGCAGACGCATTTAGTGGAATTGTTGTTTTATCACCTTGCTGTGTGTTTGGGGTGTAGCTAAAGTACAAGTGATCAATGGTTAGGTTTTTCTCTTCTAACTTTTTTGAAAATGACATACTTGTTCAACTACATTTTAGTCTTTAGAGGAGCAAAAAGATCTGATATTTATAATATGTCTGTAGATTTTCCTATAGTTCCTCAATACCAAATTACTTATTATTCTTATAATTCTTATCATACTTACTGTACTACAGAAAGTAGGTATAGCAGAGCCACACACTCCTTCAGGCCCCACAATTCTGCTGAGTTGTAGAAGGCTGCTTGTTTGTTTCCCAGCCGCCCAGACTCCCGAAATATCCACACAGAAACTGTATTAATTAAATCACTGCTTGGCCAATAACTATAGCATCTTCCTAGCAAGCTCTTACATATTAAATTAGTAGTATTTTATATTTTACCATGAAGCTTGTGACCTACTGGCAAGGTTCCAGCTGGCAGCTTGCGTCTTTCTCCTCTGGCGACTACATGGCGTCTCTTAACTCCACTTTTCTCCCAGCATTCAGTATAGTTTTCCTCGTCTAGTTATACTCTGCTCTATCAACAGGCCAAGGTAGTTTCTTTATTAATTAAGCAACAAAAGCAGCACATATACAGAAGGACTTTCTGCATTACTGCTGTAAAACTGAAGTTGTGGATGTTGTCTTCTTTGGGTATCTTAATTGTTCATCATTAACATATTAACCCTTGCATCGCTAGGTTACCGTTTCACACACCAAAGTCTAACTTATTAAGCCATATTACCTATAAATATACCCCATTCGAAGTATTCTCTTTTTACTCACAGTATTTTATTTAAAATTTCTGCTTGACCAATGCACTTTGTAATGTTTTAATATGAATTATGAAGTATTATTTTCTAGAAAGTTTAAAGTCAAGCATTTCTACTGTAATTAGAATTGTACTATATACAGTTGAAGTTATATACTATAAGTTTAGCATGTATTGAAAGAAAAACATCTTTTCAGGAGGGATAATAGTAAATACATCTTGGAACTACATTTTATAATAATGTTTGCAAGCACACAGGGGTAGGACAACTTTAGGAGTAGATTTGGCCACCTAACTCTAGCTTTTCTCCATAATGACAGAAACAATAGGCTAACAGAAATCTCTGGAATCATCTCATTTCATTCTCTTTCTCAGCATTGCCACCTATTAAATGACCCTGAGCA
Source organism: Bramus lutescens (assembly GCA_001685075.1). Lineage (NCBI taxonomy): Eukaryota > Metazoa > Chordata > Mammalia > Rodentia > Cricetidae > Bramus > Bramus lutescens. The sequence goes on along the minus strand of LOEQ01007690.1, from coordinate 59,069 downwards.
AATCTCTTGACATCTCTATGTGTGTCCATGTCTGTCTCTCTGTCTCTGTTTCTCTTTCTCTTTTTCTGTGTGTGTGTGTGTGTGTGTGTTTGCGCACTCGCGTGTATGTAGTTCCAAATTTGTAAAACTCTGTCTCGTGGGATGATTATAGCATGTATCAGGTTCATACATGTAGTATATATGGCATGTAGAAAGCATTCAGTAATAGCCATGATTCCTTCTTTTTTGATATTACAGGTTTTGTGCCCCAGTAACCTGAATGTAGCATAGTTGTTTCTTCACGTGTCCTTCCTCACTTGCCACGACCACGGTTACTATTTAAGTTTTGAATATGCCTCTCAAGAACACACTGTTGAGCTTCCTACCCACCTTTACCAAGTTTCCTCTGTTGCTAATTGTCATCTTATACCACCCAGCAATCAAACAAACAAAAAACCACTGAAGGCGAAATCCTGAAATGAGTCAATTGCCTGACACAAACCACTGAGTTTCATGATAGGAGCATAAGATGCATAAGGCAAATAGATGTGAGAGAGAGAGAATAAATACCGCTCTTGTAAACTATATGTGTTTCCCCTTCCCAGCAGACAAGCCCAAAGAGCAGCAGTATAAAAATTGTAAACCTGTAAGTGTATAACCTTGCAGTCTCAGATATTTATAGTAGATGTTATTCTTTGCAAGACCACTAAATACTTAGATTCTTATTTAAAATTTGGAGAGATTTTGGTTGGATGGTCATGACCATGTGTAGCCATTAAACTTCTTTGTAAAACTCCATGTCTTTCACATTATTTGGTCATCTGGGCCTTTACCTTCTTTACATGTTTTTTCTTACAGTGTGTAGAGCAATGGTTGATAGATCATATCATGTTCAAAATCAGGTAATTTTTGATGAATTATAGAGGCCTCATGTAACTCAGATTTTGTAAAGGTTTCTTTTCAGAAGGATGCTAGATAATATATGCAAAAATAGTAGGATGTTTAATACAGAAACTTAAAAGAGGTCTTTGTAAAAATCATGTTTCATTAAGTACGTTTAGCAATCTTTTGATAATGTGGTAAAGTTCTGTGACATATTTCATAACATTTTTACTTTATACAACTTTAATTTAGTCAGAATTTATTTTTCAAAATTAAGAAGCATACCTCTTGAAGAATTGATGCTGCTTTACCTTTTCTCTGTTGCTGTGAGCATGCAGGGATAGGAGAGGAGTGAACATGAGAATGTGGCCTAGTCTGAGATGAAAAATTCTGTAGGTTGCGTGGTGCCAGTTCACCCGTCACTACTTCTGAGTAGCTCAGAAACATTGTTGCAACCACACTCACAATGTAAATATATACCCCAAACAAATGAGAGCATTTATTGGGGGCTTTGAATTTAATTCAGCGTATTTGTGTGAAGTAGACCAATGATGTTTCACACGAACTCTTCCGTTATCGGCAGGAAATTGACAGTGAAGATTACGGCAGTCACCTTAGTCATGATTTCTGTATGTCAGTACTCTTTTGCCAAAAGCAGAAGGCTGAATACCACATGGCAAATGCAACTACAGACTCCAACCAGGAAATTATTTTTTCTAAGTCTCATTAGACTCTGTTGATTGTGATGTCTTAACATCTGATAGATTATGAAATACATTCTCAATATAGACTAAAATAAAGACATCAGTGTACTCACTTGGTCTTGTCAAATCTCAAAATTTGGGCAGATTTACTTTAATTACTTTTTAAAGATTTTAATTACTTTTTAAGAATTTACTCATTTATTTTTATTTATTCATATGTATGTATGCCTTCATGAATTTATGTGCAGCATGTGCATGTAGGTTCCCAGGGAGGCCAGAAGAGGTTGTCCGATCTCTTGATTCTGAAGTTATAGATGTTTGTGAGCCTCTTGATGTAGGTTCTGAGAACCAAACCTCTGCAGGAGCAGTAAGGAAATTCAAGGTTTTTAGGGCAGAATACTGAGGGATTCCAAGTGTATAGTTCCTAGCATGTTTCCTCACTGAAGAATCCGAGCTTTATTCCTCTCCAATGCAAGTATATGACCTGATAAATGACCAGCCATGAAAACTCACTCGGGCATCAGTATTTGCCTTTTTCTAGTTGTTGCTTCAGTGTAACTTCACTAGAAGCTGAGGTCAGTGCCCAGTCCTGGAGTTTAGTTGATTATTTGTCAAATGGCCAAAGCTCTTGTCCCTACTCAAACTGTTGATCTGACCACCCCCATCCTAAAACTATCTGGTTCCCACNTTACCCTAAATTGATTTCTTAAAGCTGTCTGTTGAATCAGTGTCTCTAGGCAAACAACAACAGTCCTTTCACGCATGACATTTAGAGGGCATGGAGATCACCTCCCGGAAGCTCAGGACAATGGCTAGATCTTAGATCTTCTTTGGTTAAATGAAATGTCTTTATTGTTTATATAAATACCTATTTATTTTTTAATTCTGCTCTAGATATTTTGATTTCATGTTGGCATATAAAAAGACTATTTTAAAATGAACATTTGTTATATTTGTAATTCTGTATATGGTATATTTTATAACTTTTTTACGATATTATTGTTTTTTCTTCAAAAGAACCCTATGTGAATAAATGGTATTATAAAGCTGGTGAGGGAAATTAGATACAGTGGAGCTGATTAGCCTGTGTCCATGGTCACACAGCTAGTATGTGGCATAGTTGGCATATGAACTCAGGCAGTCAAAATTCTTCCTTAACCGCAATGCCTAAAATGTGTACGGGAAGAAAGAAAAAGTTGCCTACATCTTCTTCCATACATATAGCAGGGATTATCTAAAATATCTACATAGCAATAGGTTTTGCTGCTCTGAAAATGTATGCATTTTGAGATTACTGTAGCAAAGTGTTGTCCAAGACTTAGTAACTACTAATGCATTTGTACATCTCTTTTTGTATCTGTGGCTTGCCTTTTTTAAAAACTTTGTCAACATGTTTAAAAGTTTAAAGTTATTCTATTTTCTCAGTTTAATGATGACTTTTGTGTTTTGTTGAGAAATCTCTTTCCTGAATCCATATCTTCCTGTGTTCTCTTTTAGCTTTGCTTTTCCTACCTATGCCTGTTCTCTTCCTGAAACTGATTTTGAACACAGTACAAATCAGAGATCGTTCTTCTGATAAATGTAACTTGCTGTCCTCAAATCTCTTGGTCATGACCCATTCTTTACCTTGGTTCATATTGCTGCTTCTTTTCATAAACATTTCTATGTATACACATATCTTTCTCTTAATTTCCTATTTCTGCACTAACTGACTTAGTAGGATAAAACAACACAAATTTATTATGTTGCATTCCTGGAGGTCAGCAGCCTGAAAGGGACCAGCAGGACTGCATTCCTTCTTAGGGCACGAAGGAAGGCTCTGTTCCTTTCCTTTTCTAGTTTAAAAAGGCCACCTGCATTCTTTGGCATGGGGCCACCTCATACAAATAGCTTCCCTCAGACCCCGTGCTCATCTCCACATCTTTATATTTGACTTTAACCATCCTGCTTCTTTGAAGAGCATTCTAATTGTGTTGTGCTCACCAGGATAATCTGATGGTAGGAACCTTAATGCATTGTACTTGTAAAGTCCTTCATGACGGCAGTGTACCATGTCTATATATCCCTGAGATTAGGGTGTGGACATCTGCTGGTAGACAAATCAGTATTCTGCTTATTTACACACCCATCCACTCACCCCTGCAACTCTAGTAATGAGTGTGTTTCTTTTCTACATCATTTTACTGAAGTATATGCCTTAAATAATGAAATATCATGAAAGATGATTTCCTTTTCTGCTTAGGTCTTCAGGCTTGTTCTCCCTATGTGGGTGTTGAATCACTAGTGCATAGCTGGGTGGCACAGCAAACTCCTTACAGCTTCTGCTGCATGTTACCTCATGCCATGTTCTACGTTTTCAGTGCCTCGTTATTGTCTTGGCTTCTGGAGATTTTGCTTACCTCTATGGTAAGTGATTTTTTCAGAAGTTCCCTGAAGTCTCTTTGTTCCATCTCTCATTACCCTTCTCTGCTGTTGTTGTTTGTTGTAGTTGTGGTTCATCTTACATCACCTCTGGAAGGTATTTATTATGCTTTATGTACCTTAGAAACTGCAGGAGCTGACTTTAGGGGGACATTTAACTCTTGCTTAGTGACACTTGTGGCCAGATCACAATTTTAGATCAATATTATATTATTAATCATGATCACTTTGTTGCATAAAGAAATTGTTAATATTACATCTGAGAAATTTTTAAATGAGTAGTGAAAAATATATATTATCTGCTTTCTTTATTATAATCCCAGTTGCAATGTATAAGATAACCAAATGTTGTTACCTTAATTTTCAACTCAGTTATCTTAATTCTCATTTTTCTATTCTCTTTCTAGAATGTGTGCTGTGTTTGGTGGAATCTATTGTCTTCGCCATTCTGTACAGTGCCTTGTAGTGGACAAAGAATCCAGAAAGTAAGAATGTCATACATAACCTTCCTATATGTGTACACCAGACACTGGTGAAAAACATAGAAGTTGCTTTTTAAAAAGTGATTCTTGAATAATCCTCCTTGGTATTAATAACATATCAACCTTGATTAAAAGTAATTTGTGTTTAAGTCTTCCAGAACAAGGAAAGTGAGTTCAGAATATAGAAACTAAATTAATTTCCCTGCAATGTGACTGTAGCTCCTGATCATTCAAGCTTGGAAGCCAAATCATTTCAGCTGCCTGGGGTAGGTGATGAGTGATGTTAGTTTTCCTTGTGGCCTTACCTCCCCTAATTGATTTTCATCAGATGACAACAAAGCCCTCTGCTATTGCATTTTTAAAAATGGAGCTCACCTAAAGACTCATCAGATTAATCTCTGCTGATAATGCATGTCACTTCAAGAGAAAAGACTTTAATGAGTTTTTAGGTAGATTGTTGTCATAAACCATGCTGCCCTGTTATCTGAGGATAAATTCTTTTACAACAAAATCAGGCCTACAAGCTGATAAAGGATTAAAGAACGAATTTACCTGCTTTCTTACACTAGCTGAGTAACATCTATTTACCTCTATTTTGTATTTTAATTATTTTTTCTAGGGTTTATTATTGATTACTAGTATATACTTTTGTCTGAATTAAGTTCAGTAAAATACAATCATACAATTTCTAAGTTTTACCTTGAAACAGAAATAGGTCAACTGGATAAAGTTTTAAGAGCTATTGAAACTGCTGTTTCTCTTCTTTCTTAGATGTTCCCAAGTATCTATTGACTGTGTTTCATAGATGACTATTTTAGAAGTATATTAAAAATAGTGTTGTTGAAATTATCAAGTGCCATAATATTTGTAACTAGATTCTTAAAAGTTTGTATCCTTATGCAGTAATTGGGTATAGTCCAAATAGAATAAATTTTGGCCATTAATTTCTCATAGGTGAGTTACAGTGTTATAAGTAGTTATTTTAGCTAAGATTTAGTGCTAGAAATAAATAATACCTAGTAAATTTGCAGTTCTGTAGTGTAGAAATTGACATGTGATTTAAGATTCTTATAAAGTATCTTTAGCAATAAAACAGAATCATACTATATAAATGAAAAAAGTGATAATATATAAAAGACTATTTCTAAAGGCTTAGAATACTCAGATTTTGGCTTATGAAGTTCATATAGGAGTGATTGTCTTGTAAGTTCATAAAGGAGGGGTTGTCTATATGTCTCCCAGTTTGTTTTTCCTTTAACAGTCATTTTGAAACAAGAATGCTTTCCTGTGACAGAAAGCAGATAATGAATTGCTTGTTTGGTGTTTATTTGCTTCGATCATTTTTATACTCTTTGGGTACCATTCCAGTACCACATGTTGGTCTCAGTCACATGAAAAATTTGCGTGGCTCATAGTTCTTGGTGACCTACCTTCCTTCCTTCCTTCCTTCCTTCCTTTCTTTCTTTCTTTCTTTCTTTCTTTCTTTCTTTCTTTCGTTCATATTCCTTGGTGACTTCCTTCCTTCATTCCTTCCTTCCTTCCTCCCTTCCTTCCTTCCTTCCTTACTTTCTTCCTTTCCTTGTTTCTTTTTTTCTTTCTTGAAATGGGTATGCTAGTACAGTAAGAGCATTTGTTGAAATAAAGGTACATTTACCTTACATCTGATTTACATTTTTATGAAATATTCTGAATAAAGGATCTACTTTTATGAACTTATCCAGCTTCTAATTGGAACAGATAGGTGAAGAATAAAGGTCTTAGAAACCATAAGAACATCCATAAAAGTATAAAGTGACAAAGAAAATTGAATTGAATAAATATTCTTATAGATTCCTGTTCAAAATAAAGTTTCTGTTGTGTTGATTTGTTTGGTGTTTTGAGACAGGTTCTTACTGTGTACCTCAGGATGACAGGTGTTTATCACCTAATATAATTATAAATTGTTCTTAGATGACACTGAGAAACAGTGATCATCTCTGTAAGCTAAATTTAAAGATTTAGGCAAGAGTACTGTGTTCTGTGCTCAGTTTGTGGATCCTAGATCTTAATTTATTATAAGGCTGTGATAGATGAATTTGGCCAGATATACTGACACTATGAACTTAGGGTAATAGGCAGCTTACTTCTAGTTTAAAATCTTTTGTATTATCGTACTGTCCTGGAGCTACATATTGATTAACAACACCTAAGATATGCAAAGGTCTGTTAATTCTGCTTTTGAATCGTTTAATGTTGTGAATGTCAGCTAGTTCTGTTTTGGGCCAATTATTTTATCTGTAAGGTAGGTTAGAAGGATTCAGCAATAACCATTGAGTCTTCTTCCAGATTTGACCCAATGCTTTGATTATGTGATATGATATTGGCATGTACTTAGCTGGCTCTTCTTTAACATTTAGAAATAAATGATCTTAAAATATTCCATGTGCTTAAATGTGGACCAGTAGTCACATTATAAACAATTTGCACAATTTATATCTAATTTATAAACCAATGGTACTGTGTCTGTTTTGTGCTGTGTTGTATTGCTTAAGCCCCAGTTTAACAATGAACATAGTTTTCTTATCTATTGGGGGTGTTGGTTGGTTGGCTGCTTGGTTGGTTTTAGCTTTTTGAGACACAGATTCTTTGTGTAGCCCTGGCTGTCCTTGAATTTGCTCTGTAGACCAGGTTGGTCTTGAACTCAAAGAGATCTGCCTGCCTCTGCCTCCCAAGTGTTGGGATTAAAGACATGTGCCATCACTGCCCTCCCTGCTCTATCCTGTTTTGATTTCTTTTTTAACTTTTTTAAAGATACGGCCTTAAATTCTCTTAGTGAACCGCTTATTTTTTTCCAAGCTTTAACAGTTTATAATAGTATAGTTTTTAATCTTGGCTTGAAGTGCTGTGATTCCTGTTACCTTACCATATAAGTCATTTAAGTGATCTTTAAAGCTCTTTCTTAAGAAACATATAAAAATAAAAGCATGTAGTATTTTAAAATTTTAAATGTATACATCTGATAACAATGACCAGGTTTATGTAAATATCAAAAGCTAATTTAAGTTCAAGTTGGTTTTAGGCTAATGTATCTTTCCCAACCACTGTTCTCATTTAAGCTCTACTATTTTAGAGAAATATCAGTAGTAGGAGATACATTGTGAAGACCTAAAAGTACAGGATAATTTTGTTTCAAATCCTAATCTTATACTTGAGTATATTCAATAGTCATTTCTTTTTAAGGACTCTATGGTGACTTAGAAAATTATTTGCATTTGCATTCTTTTAGTTTGCCTCTCTTACTAGATGGCACACTTGACATTGCTTCTCCCACTTAGTGTAATTACAACTTGCCTAGGCTTCAGGTAAGAGTCCTGAAATTTCAGACACTAAGTCAGACCTCTATGCTAGTCTGAGAGTCTGGTCGCCTTTTACAGTTACTTGATAAATTCTCTGTAGGAAATGCAAGATCTCACTATAATATCTTTATAGATAAGGCATGTCTATCACTCTTTATCCTCAGTAACCATCTAATAAGTTAACGAATGAGGCTTAGACTGACTTTAGCTTTGTGTTCGTGCTTTGCTTCTCACCTGCTGTTTAAAAAAAGTTGACAGAAACATAAATATAAATGACCACAGCATTGAGGCTGATATGTTTACACATTAATGTAGGAAATAAACTTTGAGAGAGGAGGCACATGATATTATAGTATATGGAATATGTAACCAACTTCATTCCTATTTTTGCCTAGAGCTTATTTTTTTTTCATTTTTGCTTCATTTGTTGTGCCTGTGTTGTGCATTGCCTAGACTCTGCATACTATTTCACCCAGTAGTTCTGCTTATTAAGGTATCTCCTAATCTTTTCCCCCCAAATTCTAACACTCAACTGTGGCAAGGACGCTTTAAAAGAAATCCCACGCTAGCTCAGAATTGAGAAATAGATGGTTATTTATTTAGAGGTAAACTCACAAATCAGAATTCTCTGCTTGAACGGAGAACAGAGATCGAATCCAACAATCCAGCAGTCTGAAAGAGTAGCCAGCAAAAAGGAAGAAGGGGCAGAAGCAGGCTCTGCATCCACATATATGGTCTAAGAGGCCGCGCCCCAGTAGGCGGGTAACCACAAGCTGTAAGACTTCCTACAGCACTCTACCCTCTGTTTTGTTTGTTTGTTTGTTTTCTTTTGAAACACTGAATGCTTTTCTTGAGCAGCTTTCTTTTCCTTTCTAGTTGTGCTGACTACGTACAATTCAGATAAATTGAGTTTGGCTCTTTAGCGGTACAGTATTAAACATTTGAGTATGGTAGCTATGACTTTGGACTAGTGGTCTATAAAATAGTCTATGTGTTCATCTTCTATGTATACTTCAGCTCTTTGGCTTACTAAGTTTGCTGTTAGGATATTAGAAATATTTTTTTGTTTAATTTCCCTGATTTGGATGTTAATAATAGTTTTTTATGCTGAACATAAGATTCCATCATCTGTGCCATTACTGAAGTTCTGATTGTAGGGTGTCCCTTTTGTAAAATAGTAACAAGTATATTCTAGATGCTTGCCCTTTACCAACTCCCATGCTAGTTGCTATGTTGTGATGCGATAAAAAAGGAAATCAAATATAGACCCTGTGTCTTTGTATTGGGACTTAAGGGAGCAGTGCAGCCTTCAATGTCACATAAACTGTATTTGAGTTCTGACATTGCTATTTCCAAGCTGTGTGAAATTAAGCAGGGTGTTTAACTCCTCAATGCCCTAGTGTTATTATAAAAAAAAGAGTGGCTGACAAACCATATCTTGTAGGGTTCTTGTAATATTGGCAAAGCAGATAAACCTCATAAAACCATTGATTGCACATTCAAGTAGTTCAATTACACATTAGTAACATACATAATTGGAAACTTCTTCATGCCCTAAAGAAAGAAGGCCTGTTGTATTTTACCCTTTGCCAAAAATCTGTGGCTTATTAGCTATATTTTTCAATAGTATAAGTAATTTTTGGCAGTGATTTGGAAGAAGGGATGTAATGAAAAGATACTCTTTGCCTCCAGAATCACAGTTGCTTACTTTTAATGTTCACAAGCACAGAATACTTCCATCATCTAGCCATTCCTCCATTCATGAAAATATTAGTTGTTTTTGATGTACTGGGCACTGGGAATACAGACGATAACAATACAGTCATGATTTTTGTTTCTACACAGTTTAAAGTCCACTGGAAGACATTATAAAACAATTAATGTAGCCAGGTATCTTGAGCATTTTTGGTGTGTAAAGAGCCTCCATGACTTTTCGTCATCTCTGGATAAACATAAAGCCTTATAGGAGATATCTGACCAATGCCTAACGCTCATTTCTTTTTCCTTCTTTGTTTCCCACCTTCTTGACAGGTAACACTGACGTGATTATGAGTTTCTTGCCTGAGACCTTCTTGTACTTGTTTGCTTAACTCTGTTCCTGTACAAACATTATGAATCAGTTTCTCTAAACTACATTCCCTGATACTCTGCCCATCCATTCAAAGCTGAATTAGATACCTCCCTTAGTACTCTGTAATGCCTTTTCCTCATCTTTTTGGGGGGTTTTTGTTTTGGTTTGGTTTTTTTTCAGACAGCACTTTTCTGTGTACTCCTGGCTGTCCTGGAATTCACTTTGTAGACCAGGCTAGCTCAAACATACAGAAATCTGCTTGCCTCTGCTTCCGCAGTACTGGGATTAAAGGCATGTACCACCACTTCCTGGCTTCATTCCTTACCTTTTATGGCTGAGCAGAACTACTATTTTAAAATTACCTATTACCTGCTGGAACAGTACTGGCACAGCCAATTGCTATATTTTATGTTGAATAAGTGAGGTATCAGCTTCATAGCAGTCCACTGCCTTGTTAAATGCTACAGGAGCCCAAGGCAGTGTCAGTGATGTGGGAGAGAAGAGGCTAATTATAAGAAATATTTTAAGGTGGAATCTAATATAGCAGTAGATTAGATATGAAGAGAGATTTGGGTGGTAAAGTTATAAGTGCAGGTCATAGCCTTGTTTGATACAGAGATTACAAGGAAGGAAAGTAGATGTGGATCTGTGTTAAAGCCAATTTGGAGTATGCCAAGCTGGATGTAAAAAAGAAGTAGGTAATAATAACTTCATTGTGTACTTGAAATTTGATAAGAGCAGATTTTAAGCATCTTTACTCCCCAATGGCAATTGTGGGTGGTAATTGGATGTGTTAATTTGATTCTTTTATTCATTACACAGTGTATGCATATGTCAAATTATCACGTTGCATTCCTTAGATATATTTCGATTTTATTTGCCAATTTACATATTCTTAAGAGAATAAGTAGCCTCTGTCAAGAAAAGAAATTAGTACATAATTAGAAAGATAGATACACATCTTATGAAAAGGTCAGAGCAACAACTAAAAACCCAATCATGTTAATGAGTTGAAATGACTGTAGTAGATGTTTACCCTGGAAATATCATTTTGAAACATTTTGGAACAGTTCTCTGAAGGATGTAAAATTGGAATTGGTCTGTAAGAGAACTCACAATGTAGTGTTAGGGGAGAGCAGGCAGGCCTGCTTTTCGTCCCGCCTGGCTCCCACACGGCTAGCTTTACACCCGAAATA
>LOEQ01007690.1:28440-40237 GCA_001685075.1 Bramus lutescens | reverse complement strand
CTAGGCTGAGCAAGGCATCCCTCCAAAGAGAATGTTCTTCTAGATGCCAGTTTAAGCACTAGGGATAAATCCTGGTCCCACTGCCATTGGTGCCACTAACTGCCCAAGCCTCACAACTGTCCCCCGCATTCAGTGGTTCTTGTTTGGCCCTACTCAGGTTCCCCTGTTATCAGTCCAGAGTGAATGAGCTCCCAGTAGCTCAGGTCAGCTGTTTCTGTGGGTTTCCCATCATGGTCTTGACCCCTTTGCTCATACTGTCACTCTCCCCCTATTGAACTGGTCTCAGGTAGCTCGATCCAGTGCTTTGCTGCGGATCTTTGCATCTGCTTCCATCAGTTGCTGGATGAAGTTTCTATGATAAAAATTAAGGTAGTGATCAATCTGATAACAGGAATACCAGTTTAGGCATCCTCTCCACTGTTGCTTCCAGTCTTAGCTCGGGTCATCCTTATGGATTCCTAGGAATTTCCCTACTGCCATGTTTCTCTCTAGCCCGTTAATGTCTCCCTCAATCAAGATAGCTCTTTCCTTTCTCTCCCTCTCTGTCCTTCCGCTTTCTTGAGCATCCTGTTCCCTTATGTTCCCCCCCTCCTCTGATCCCCTCNCTCCACTTTGCCTCCCCCACCCACTCCCAATCTTCTCAGGATATATTGTCTTTTCCCCCTTCCACAGGGGATCCATGTATGTCTCTCTTAGGGTTCTCCTCACCAAGGGCCACTTGAGAAAGTTATACAACCAAGCAGATTGGCCTTCCCACATAGTTGTGGTATCAAGCCTCATGCAGCTGGATGCTGTTCATGTACAAATCCCTCCACTGGCTTTTGATCACTTCTTCATTCACCCCAATGACTAGTAACAGTCTTCATTTTCTAACTCACTCTGCTCATCTTCTTGTTTCTCTGGGTAAAATAAGATACCTGCCATGCACAAAAGAATTCGAATTTCTACCTGACCACTCACAATATATGTACACCATCTCAAGGGTGATTAAGGGGTCTATGTCTTCCTTGTTCATGGGCAACCTGCATCACAGGTGCCTTTGATCTATGCATGAATAATTACATAAAATCACTCTTACATACACACATACAGACACAGTAACTGAAAGTTTAACATTAAAAACAAATAAAACAGCCCAGTCTCTTGGCTCTGTCTCTATCTCTCCTGAGTACCCAGCCTCTCCCTTCTTTTTAATAGTGTGTTCTATACACTATACTTGCTGCTTCCAGTTCCTGAACTCCTAGTCATTTCTAAACTGCAACCTTGCTCCTGTCCATACACGTCTACCGCAATTTCTGTTACTGAATGCAGTAAAAAACCATGATATTTAGGGTCAGAAGACATTTTTTTTATTATTTTCCACTAGGCCTTTCCAGGTAGCTTTTGACAAGTTTTTTCCGTTTTCTCTTGAACACCTTTGACTTCCAAGCCCTGTGCCCTCCTCATAACACTGACTGTTGTTCTCTGCCTTCTTGAAGCTCATTTTTCTTTTTCTCCTGTTCTTAAATATCAAACTTTTCTCCATCATCTAACTGTATTATCCTTTTTCCTGCATACTCAGACCACCATGGCATGTATGTGAGTCCATAGTCTCAACTCCACATAAATGCTGGAGGCCGCCTCTTGAAGGCATAGGGGTTCCAGGCCCCCGTGCCGAAGTTCAACCTAGAGTACTAAGAGCTAGGCACTTAAAGCTGAAGTCACTAGCTTCTGCCCTCACTCAGCTTTTCTTCTAGTGCTCACTGTCTCCGAGAACAGAGCTGACATTTCTCTAGCTACACAGACGTCCTTCTCTCTGACGTTTCTCAACCTTTGGGTCCTGTCCTGTTCTCCATAAAAGTTGTCTCAGTTCATTCCTTTTCTGCAGTCTCTGCCTTCTAACTTGTCACCCTGTTTCACACCTGTCTTCTCAGATCCCTCCTTCACAAAGCAAAGTTACAGTCCTTAATTTTTCCTTCAGCCCCTTCTTCCCTTGTTCTTTCCCTGACTCTCTTCCCACCTCTCTTTAGATCTTCATTTTGAATTGCAAGTGGAACTAAGAAGATTAGAGGATAGGGAAGGAAACAGGTGGACAATTCATGCTTATTCCCTGGTGCTGTTAGAGAGTTAGGAACTTCTTGTTAAAGAGGGAATGTAAAATCTCTGAAATACTTGAAAGAGTCCACGTCTCAGAGTTCAGGTGACGGAGGGGCTCCAGTAGGACAATACTGATTGTATCTCAGTAATAAATTATGATAATTGCAAGAACCAACAGAAATTCTTCCATGTTAGTAGAGTCATTAAAGGAACATTTCCAATTATGGTCATATTTTTAGTCCTCATCATTTCATTATTTCACAGTGTTCAGTATCTTGGTTTCTTGCTCTCTTTGATGCTAAAATACATTTTCTATCCCTAATAGCAGCAAAGGGAGTTAAGAGGAATATGGAGAACTGTTTTTGAAACATCATAAGCCCCCAAATAGATGGCAAATAGGATACTCATTGCTATCAAGACAATTCCTTTTTTTTAAAAATGTGTTCTAGTTGCTTCTTCTTTGCATTTCTTGTCAGAATGCAAGCACAGCACATGCAGGGAAAAGGGAAAATGGAGCTTTCTCTTTCACTAGCATTTTCTTTAAGAGGATATAATTTGCTCAGATTGTAGATTTGGCTGAAGAATAACACTGAAACTTCAGCTCTACAGAGAAATGTTGATCTGATAGTCATGTAAAGCTTTTAAAACATGACCCATATAACATATCAATACTAGAGAAGACCACTTATTATTATAATCTGATTTTAAGGAAGAGAGTGCTTATATTTTAGCAATAATATTATAATTGCATTCCTTTGACTAGTATGTGATGTGTGATGGATGGAATCATTATTAAAGATTTGAAATATTCAGTTGATGAGAACAATATAAACATGAATAATAATGAGGAAATTGGATAGTGAGACCTGTGTTGCATGATTTACATTTTACTCCTAAATGAAATCATTATAAGCAAAATGTTTTCAAATCTCAAGGAATATTTGGGAATTTTGAAGTTAGCACTCTAAAGATAGAAAAATAAAAAGACCTAACAGTTTTTTTTTTCTGTTACTTGTTCTGGTCTTCAGGTCTCCATTTTGACAGTGCCAGCAGAAGAACCAGGAAGTTTTGCTGTTCGGGTCATTGAGTTATGCTCTTCAACAATGACATGCATGAAAGGCACATGTAAGCACAGGACTATTTCTCTCTCTCTAAATTCTCCCGTTAATACTTTTTACTGATCTGTAAGGCAGAAATGCATGTTAGATAATATACTGTTTTGGTAATTTATACATTGTACAGTGTATTATTTAATGTTGGTAAAGGTCTTTACAGAAAGTTCTGTCATCTGCAAACCGTCACTTTTTTCTAATGTAGACACCTTTTATTACCTTGTCTAGATTGTTCTAGCTGGTACTTCTTACAAAAGAATGAATAGAAGCAATGAATATGGATATCCATATCTCTTTAAAAATTTGCCTCTCCCCCTTTTATCATACTAGGAAATGAACATACAGCCTCATGTATTTCAGGTGATCTAGAACCTTAAGCCACAATTTCAGCCTTTAAGTGTTCATTGTTGACTTTAACACAGACAATTTCTTTGCCTATTTGCAGAAAATGAACATCAAGAATGATAACAGCATGAAATAATAGAACCTGCCATTAATCCTAATAGTGATTTTTTTTCAGTGCTTAACATTTACCCAGTGCCATGGGGTGAAGTGGGTTTCCCTTCTCTGTCTCCCTTCCTTTAGGTAGGTGCAAGTTCAAGTTTCTAGAACATAGAAAAGCAGCGCCACCGCCTAGAAAGCAAGTGTTCAATACACAGAACTTTGGCAAACACTTCACATCCAAACTAAAACAATACATAATTCAATTTACCCTCTGGGATATTTATTTCTAGATCAGTGAGATGTAGAAACATTTTACATGATCATCACATTTGACTCTTTTTTCCTTTGTTATAGTTCAAGAAATACACATTAGAGGGAAGATGTGACATTTGTCTTTCTGTGTTACCTCACTCAATATAATCTTTCCTAGTTCCATCCATTTATATGCAAAGTTCATGCTTTCATTTTTCTTTACAGCTGAATAGTATTTCATAGTGTACATGTACCACACTTTTATTGTCAGTTGAAGGACATTTAGGTGTTTTTGCATTTTCTAGGTAATGTGAATAGAACAGCAGTGAACTTGGTTAAGCAAGTATCTCCCATGTAATATGTAGCATCCTGTGGACATATGTAAAGAAATGTTATTGGTGGATCATGTGATTTATTTATAGCCTTTTGGGGCTTCTACATATTGATTTGCACAGTGGCTGCACTGCTTTCCAATCCCACCAGCAGTGAACAAGAGTTCCTTTTTCCTGCATCCCTTCTTCATTTGTTTTCAGTTGTTCCCTTGATCTTTGCTATTCATACCATGGTGTGACAAAATCTCAAAGCTGTTTTGATTTGCATTTCCGTAATTGCTATGGACAGCGAATGTTTTCTAAGATATTTCTTAGTCATTTTTTTCTTCTTTTGAAAACACTGTCTGGGTGTAAAGCCCAACTCTAGGGTTTGAGTTCTTTATAGTCTGGATATTAATTGTCTGCCAGATAGAGAGTTGGCAAAGATTCTCTCCCAGTTTGCAGCTCCTGAATGTTTATAAAGCATGTAATATTATGTCTATGAAAAACAAAGTATTGTTGTATATAGTAAATGTCAAATGCTGTTGATACATTGCAAACACATTGGATTATCGATTCTATGTGTAATGAAACATTATACATTTTAATTTTCTTATTTTAATATTTAAAAATCATGTTTTTTCCCTTCCCTGGCTCCTTACAAATAAACCCCACATCCCTGCCCATCCAACTTCATATTCTTTCTCTCCTTTTAACAACAACAACAACAAAAACCCACAGTAAATCAAAAAAAAATAAAAAATGACCAATAAGACAAAAAATTCTCAAATAATACAAAAAGAAAAAAGTCCATTTTGTATTGACCAGCTACTCTTGGGCATGGTGCCTGCCCTTCAGTGAGGTTGCTAAACCCAGTTAGACTCTATTGGAGGAAACTTATTCCCCTTTCCTATAAGGTATTAATTACAGATAACTTCTTGTTTAGGGGTGGGACTTAGAATCCACTTCCCCTTTTTAGTGCTGGAATTTTTGTCTAGCTTGAATATATGCAGGTCTCTGTGTGCTCCCAAAGTCTATGTGAATTCATATGTACATCATTCCTGTTGTGCCTGAAAGACACTGTTTCTTAGGAGTCATCCATCACTTCTGACGTCTACCCTGTCTTCTCTTCTGCATAGATCCCTTAGCCTTACAGGGAAGGATTTGATGAAGACCTCCCATTTAGGACTGATTGTTCCAAACTTCCTCACTTTCTGTACAGTTTCTACTTGTGGGTCTCTTATTAACCATCTACTTCAATAAGAAGATTCTCAGATAAGGGTTGAAGTATATGCCGATATATGGGTATATCAGAATGCTACTACAAGTTATTTTATTGTTCAATGTTTCGTTCAAAGAATAATGGTAATAGATTTTCCTCTAGCACCATAACCAGTTTAGTTTCAGATTCTTGGTCTCTTTAACAGTGTCTGGTATGGTTTCCATTTCATGAAGTGGATCTCAAATCCAATCAAAAAGTTGTTGCTCTTTCTCCTAACATTTGTGCCATTATAGCATTAGTACATCTTGTAGTCAGCTCTCTTTTGTAGAGCACAGGGTTTGTAGATGGGTGATTACTTTTCTCTTCTGGTACTCTACGGAGTACCTTCTAGCATGAAGCAACTATACATCAACAAAATTCAATTCAAAAATTACGTACAGATCTAAACAGAGAATTTTCAATGGAAGAATCGTAAATGGTCAAGAAACACCTAAAGAAATTTTCAACATCTTAGCCATCAGGGAAATGCAAATCTAAACAACTCTAAGATTCCATCTTACATAAGCCAGCATGACTAAGATCAAAAACAAAATTGACAGCTCATGCTGGAGAGGATATGGAGCAAGAGGAATACTCCTCAATTGCTGTTGGGAGTGCAAACTTGTAAAGCCATTTTGGAAATCAATATGGTGGCTTCTCAGAAAATTGAGAGTCTGTCTACCTCAAGACCCAGCTATACCATTCCTGAGCATATACCCAAAGAATGTTCTACCATACCACATGGACAAATGCTCTGCTATGTTCATAGCAGCTTTATTCATAATAACCAGAACCTGAAAACAAACTAGATGTCCATCAACTGAAGAATGGATAAAGAAAATGTGGTACATTTACACAGTGGAGTATTATTCAGCTATTAAAAACAATAACATGATGGAATTTGCAGGAAAATGGGTGGAACTAGAAAAGGTCATCCTGAATGAGGTAACCCAGATCCAGGAAGATAAACATCCACTCATAGGTGGATGGATATTGGCCATAAAGGATAACCATGCAGTCCACAGACCCAAAGAAACCAAGTAACATGAATGGCTCAAGAGGGGACATATTAATCTCAATGCAAAGGGGGTGTAGAGTAGACATTGGTTTAGATTTTTAATCTGTTGTGTCTTGTCTCTTCACTAGAAGTTTCCGCTGTTTAAAATTTTATTTATTTAAAGTGTTTATTTATCTGTCGGTGTCACACACACACACACACACACAATGTGCTAGGAATTCAAATGCTAAACAGTTGATCTAACCTTGTAGACCTTGAGGATTTCTAAGCCTTAGAAATTATCTTAAAAGATTTGGAAGGAAATCAAGTGGCAGGAGCCTCCAGGATTTGAATGTATGGAAGAAGCAATTAGTCACATAGATATTTTCAATAATGTATGACAACATTTTAAACAAACTGGCCAAGATCTTTTTGATTCAGAACCCCTTCCTTTCTTACTTGTTTCTACCTTGATAAAATTCTCTAGTCTTTACTGTAACTTAATCATTTCATATCAATATAATAGCAGCAGTGTATACAAATACACTAGCTGGTTTTCCCTTGTTTCTAGCCTAAAAGAGGTACTCTTGAGTTCATTAATGATACTTTGCCTTATCACAGAGAAAAAGAAGCTCTTGAACATTTTTCAATCTTTTTCATTCATTATGCAGTATGTGTTAATTTATAAGTTAATAGTGAGACTTAAAATTTGGTATAATATGTAGCAAAATTTAAGAAAGATACCATATTTGTCATTTTCTTACTTTGTGACTTAATTAGAATTTTGCTTCTGCCTTTATGCTTTGAGCCTCTTCACAGACTTTCAGGAGCCATTTTAGCTCAAACATTGAAAGTCTTTAAAGGCACATTTTCCTGTTGCTCCTTAATTTAAGAGTCGTTGATGTCATATTTAGTTTCAAATCGTTATGTTCTTCATTTGTCTTCTAAAATAGAATTGTCTGATAATATCACAGAAGACTTCCATGTGCCTATTCCTGTTCGTTCAATTTTGTTTTGTTTTTTTTTTCTATTTAAAGTCAGGAAAAAAAAAAACAGGCAATTATACCATGTTTTTATTTTGTGTGTCCAAACCTGCTCCTACCTCATTTATTTTTCTCATTTGATGTTCCTTGATGATAAACATATTACTTTATTCAGAATGTTACACTATCTTCCAAACTACGGCTCTGTCTCTTTTGAGGACTTTATTTTCTTCTGAAGCTTTAAATAGAGCACATTGTGGACACAATAGAACATGTTCTTAAAATATGCATAATTTTCTCCTCAAAGTCTTACTCAGAAACAATTTAATCCTTTCTCTCATCAAGCAGAGAGAAATGATAAACGACTATGTGATATGTTAAGATCCCATATTCTGGATTTCTCATATTTGTTCTAATTATGATGAACTGCAAATGATAATTCAGGTTGCTTGTGATGTATAGATATCAACAAGTAAAATAACATTCAAGAATAATTCTCCACCTGCAGATTTATGTGTTTTTAGGCACTTAACTATAAATGGATTTTGAAGTACTTGTTTTCCCTGTACAGAATTATTTAAGAGTAATAGAAAAATCCTAGCTGATCACATTGTACATATTATATAATATAATCAACTTGCCAGATATGTGGAGCTGAGCACATGCACTTGTCCTAAAATCAGGCTGTAATGCTAGAATCCTAAGTGAAATTCATCATTCTTTCTATTGGAGGAATCACTTGACAAATGTTTGCAAGCACTGTAACTAATGCAGTTATACCTGAGTAAATCAAATGTAGTCCAAATATATTCCACTGAGGCTGACTGTATCCATTCCTCAGAGGAAATGAAATGAAATTTATAGAAAGTAAATTATGTGAACTTTGGTGATTTAAGGTGAGGTTGTTAAAGAAATACATTTTAAATATTTCAGATATTACCCAAGAGCAAATTAACTTTTTTCTAAAATGTACTTTATAAATAATTATTTTTTTGTAAAGAGGGGCAAAGAAAGGCGTTGAAAGATACTGAGATGTTAAAAATGTTTTAAGTTAGCTTGTTCTTGTAGCATATGCTTGATAAAAACTTACACTTTTCAGAAAGAAGCTGAGGATTGTTTACTAAAGATATCTTTTTGTACTTTCATGGTAGTCTTTATTTTTTAAAATGTTGTCAACTAATAATTATATATGTTAATAAAATGTGACATTATGATCTATATACATTGTCAAATAGTACAGCTGAAATGATTGACATGTCTATCACTGCACTGATATGTTCCCCCTGTGGTAAGAACATTGAAAAATCTGTTGTTCAGACAGTTAACTGTGGTGACCTAATGTAAACTGATCACTAAACTTACCATTTTTGTACAACCAAAACTTCACACACTTTGATCGTTGTCTTTTTTCCTCTCTTCCTACCCTTGGTGATGATTTTTCTAGTTTTTATAGTATTGACTTTTAAAAGTGTGTGTGTGTGTGTGTGTGTGTGTGTGTGTGTGCGTGCGTGTGCATGCATGTATGTAAGTAATTGGGGAGAGAATATATATACATATATATATACATACCTATATATGTTATTGACCATAATTTATTCTTGTTTTACATGAATTGGAATACCATTGTATCCCATAATTGTATAATATTATTATGTACTAATCACATATGAAAAGCCATGCTTAAGGAGATTGAAATGCCAACTATCTTCTTATGATCATTGCACAGTACACACATGTTTTATGGTGTTATTACACTATTCCGTATAATACATAAAATTAAACTAACTTTTATAGAACAAGCCTATAGAGACTTGTCACTAAAGGAAACTAGAGATCCTGTCCTTCAAAATAAAAGTGTTTTCAATNGTGTGTGTGTGTGTGTGCGTGCGTGTGCATGCATGTATGTAAGTAATTGGGGAGAGAATATATATACATATATATATACATACCTATATATGTTATTGACCATAATTTATTCTTGTTTTACATGAATTGGAATACCATTGTATCCCATAATTGTATAATATTATTATGTACTAATCACATATGAAAAGCCATGCTTAAGGAGATTGAAATGCCAACTATCTTCTTATGATCATTGCACAGTACACACATGTTTTATGGTGTTATTACACTATTCCGTATAATACATAAAATTAAACTAACTTTTATAGAACAAGCCTATAGAGACTTGTCACTAAAGGAAACTAGAGATCCTGTCCTTCAAAATAAAAGTGTTTTCAATAGCTTCTTAAATTTTCAGTACATTATAAGCAACTCCCATAGGAAAAGGTTGACTACCGCTTAGAAATGTCATTTGTGGATACACACTCTCCAATCCTTTATCATTTATTCAACACACCCTACTATTCAGTGATCTCCTCGGGTAGATCCAAAACTGTTTTACCAATCTTCAGTTACCTTTTTAACACATATCTCACATTTACTTACTATGCTGTTATAATTTACAGATACCAGAATCATTCATTATTATTATCCATTGTAATTAAGCAGTGCCCTTGAAGGCTACTGAGGTGTTGAGGCCTATTTGCTCCTATGCTAAATGACCCTGTGTCATGCTTTTGTCACTTCTTGTGTCTACATTTATATGTCTTCCTTCTTTCTCCTTGTCAGGCTGCTTTCCTGCACCTGGCAGGATGCGCTCTCTGGCATCACAATGTACTGAAAGAAAAAGAAAACAAAACCAAAATCTAACATTTAGAAGTCAAAATTCTCTCAACACAGAGTCAGAAATAACTGTTCACCAAACTTTTTTTTTATCACTGATTTATCTCCCAAGATACCTAATTTTCCAGACTTAATCTACAGACGGTCAGAAACCAAGATAAGTAAGCTTGCCTATAATACCTGTAATATTAACATAAATAAGTCCTTAGTGGTGGATTGGGTATTAAGTATTTTGTTTAAAAAACTAGGAAAGTAAAACAGGTACACTCCCAGATTTTTGACTGTGGAGAAACATCCCTTTGGATAAATGCGACATTACTGTACTTGCAATGAAGAAGGAAACCAGTACTTCTTAAGATGCTCATTTCTTCTAGTAATACAGTCCTTATCTTGGCAACCCTGGATTAGGTAAATAATTATAGAATTTGTTACAGATTTAAAAATCTTTGCATCAACTCAAAGTCCTGTTTGGTTAATTTGGTTTTGTGCCACTGGGATTGTAAAGAATTTGACATTATTGTGTTTTGTAAAGCCAAACAAATCGTATTATTTCCTAAATGAAGTTTTTTCTTCTAAAATCATTTATGAATGAGCAAGCATCATCTCTGCAACCTTTCCGTTTGACATTCAAGTTCATGTTTTTCTATAGTTATTCATATGCTATGCAGTTTGAAGTCTTTTTCTATACATAATAATCAGGCAGTAACAGCTGTTTTATTCTGGGATTTTATGTTACAAGAAGTTATTTATCTGTGAGATGACTATAGGTTTGTGAATATCATATATAATAATGAATAATCTAAAGTTTCATGAAGGTTCTTGTTTATATATTTCTTTCTGGTTCTACAACCCTACTAGTAAAACGGTTACATACCTTTAATGAAACAAGTTTAGATAATTTTAAACAATTTTCACTATCTTCTTCCATTTTGTTGCTTGAAAATGTGATATTTCCAATTGTCATTATTAGTATTGTTACAAAGCACAGATTTTATTTTCTAAGTATGCTGAATTTTTTTCCTCTTGATCTCAGGTTAACATTCTGGAGTGGTGTTTTTTAACCTTAAATTTTTCCGTGAAAGTACAAGTTGAGTCAAGTTTTTCAAGGTTGGTTTATGAAACCAAATTGTGTGACATATGTCAAACTCATTTCCCCATTTGGCACTATAAAGAAAACAATGTTCTTACCCTTTCACTTTTATGGACACAACCAGGCATTCTTATTTGTGCTATATTGCATAAATTACAGTTGGCTTTTATGAATCTATATGAAGGATAAGTTTTGAGCCACATCAACCCCTATACATATATATTACATTTTCTTTGGTGATACAACAAAACACACTTTGTTGACTAGACTGTATCTCAAAATACCTTTAAAACCTTTGGAACAGATTTGTGTGTTTGTATTCAGTGAATAACTTCAGTGTATCTGACTTCAGATCATTGAGGAACAGACTTCTTACCTTTTTTAACAGCTATTTGCTTATTCTTATTTTTTCTTTTTCTTTTTTTTATTTATTAAAAATTTCCACCTCCTCCCATTTCCCTCCCACTCCCCCCAGTCCCCCTACCCTTCCCTCTCCAGTCCTATGAGCAGTGAGGGTACCTGCCCTGTGGGAAGTCCAAGGTCCTCCCCCCTCCATCAAGGTCTAGGAAGGTGAGCATCCAAA
>LOEQ01007689.1:44604-59705 GCA_001685075.1 Bramus lutescens | reverse complement strand
GATGCTCACCTTCCTAGACCTGGATGGAGGGGGGAGGACTTTGGACTTCCCACAGGGCCGGGAACCCTGACTGGTCTTTGGACTGGAGAGGGACAGGGAGGGGGATTGGGGGGAGGGGAAGGGAAATGGGAGGAGGGGAGTAGGTGGAAATTTTTAATAATAAGAAATAATAATAATAATAATAATAATAATAATAATAATAATAAAGCTAGAAAAAATAACAATAACATGGATAATCTATTATTAAGTGAGCTGATATCTTTCTCATCATTCTACTTTGTCTAGTGTTTGGGCATCATATTATCAGCCTTAAACTTGTTTTTAAACTCACTTGCCAATAAATACATCCATTGAAAATTGAAAAAGCAGAAATGATCTTTCAGCCTTGTTCTATCTAATAGTCCTCCACTGAGTAATGTCTCATGGTCCATTCCCATGCTTTCTCCTTTGGAAAGCCTGATAGTTCTTGAAGCTGTCTTGCATTCACTCTGCATCACTAGATTTTGACCTAATATCCACTTTGCTTTTACTGCCATCCATTTGGTAGGAGAGACATTTCCTTTAAGAGGCAAGTGAGAAGGGCAGTGGTTTAGTTTGAATGTGAAATGTCCCCCATAATCTTGGATATTGGTATTTAAATACATTGTGGCTCAGTTTGGGGATATTTAGGTCCTGCTGGAGGAAGCATGCTTAGGGACTTGGAGGGCAGATGTTGAGATTAAAAACCTTAAGCCTCCTTTAGCTTGCTTCTCTTTGTGCTCTTCTTTGGAGATGTGACCTTGAAGCATGCCTTTTGCTTCCTGCCATGCTCCCCCAACATAATAGACTCTAATCTTTGAGAACTATAAACCAGAATAAATTCATATGTAAGTTGCCTGTGTCATGGTAATAAGAAAGGATGGCCTCTAGCTTTTGTTCACCTTGCTGGCCATGAAAATTCACCTGGAGTTTGTCACAACCTCATTTTCTGAAGGCTCCCTCCCATTTGTTGGAAAGGGACACGCAGTTAAACCAGACCTGAACACAAAGAGCTAGTTTGACTTGGAAGCTTTGTAAGAAAGACAACTTGCCATGATTTCAAGGTTGCTCTTCCTTTGGGGTACAATGTGAAACTATCAGAATAAATGATATGTGGGGGGGGAGAAAAGTTAAGAAGAAACAACTCGGGTGACAGGCTTTGTTGTCTTCTTCAGGTCTTCATTAAGGTGCTGCCTGTTGTCATTTTAAAATTTCCACTACCTAATTAAAATAATGAAGAATGGGGTATATTGGAAGAGGAAATAATCCTTAAGACTTCTTCATTCAAAGAGCACTAAGTTCCTAAATCAATAACTTCTGGTTCTACTTCATATCATAAAAGACAACTGTTTTCTGAGCCATGTATATAGATGTGACATTTAATCATTTTTAATGACACCATAATTCTCTGGCAAGGTTTGCAGGGTCCTACAAGCAGAATTTTAGCAATTTTGGTTCCAGACAGCTTAAATTCTTTGTAGAAACATCTCAGGAAGATAATACTTATCTGTGTGGAGATTAAGAGTCCGTTATTTAGTTGCAGGGAATAAGCCACCCTGGCTCTGGGGTGAGTAGAGGACTGTGGTGGAGACACAGGTTAGCTATGGGAAGCCAGGGGCTGGAGAGGAAGGCAAAGGTCTTCTTCCCTGTTCTTTTGACAAGTTTCGATAACCACAGAGTTTAAGGAAGTGGCTGCCCTGCAGCACAGAAAATAATGAACTGCTTTGCTCAGATAGTTTGAATAGCTCAGATTAGATCTAGGACATTGAGATAATATCTCTGGAGACCTTTGTAAGCACTTCACCCAATGATATTTCTGCAAACGTTAATGATATTCTTGCGACCACAGCCCTAAATAGTTGCTTTGTCCTTGACCAAGTTATGATTACTTCATCCAGATAAACTCACAAGTTACAGATGCCATGGAGTTGAGGAAGTAGCCCCATTGTGTATGCTTACTAAGAACGTTGCTATGTTCCAGAAGATTTGCATAATGTCCTGAAGGGTTAAGATTAAATTAATGACTCTTATGTCTCTAGGGACCATTGTGTGGCGATCACCAGATGTATTTTTCAGTTCCTTGTTTTTACTTGTGTAACAGAAACATATTCTCCTTATACTAAGGTAACGTTTATGGTAACTCTATCTTCCTATGGCAACTCTTATCTTGTTATGGTGACCCTTCTGTTGTGAGTGTATCAAAGTTCACTTCCTTGTTGAGCTTATGTAAGCTAAGTATATAAAATGCCTCTGCTAATAAAGCACAGCATGCAGTTGCAAGTGCTGTTTCTGCTCTGCATCCCCTGTGTCCTGGTTTGTTCGCGACCCTTACCTAGGGACCTTGATGCACTAGACGTCTACAATCTGGAGAGAATCAATATACAACAAAGACCAGTGAATTGTGAATTTGTGAATTGTGAGGGACCGGGGATGCGGCTCAATTGGTAGAGTTTAGCTGGAGACATTTTTCTGTCTCGTCCGGTCTGCTGGACTGGTTTTTTTCCTGCCCACTGGACCAGTTTCTCACCTGCCTGCCCCTTCAATCACTTATGAAATAATCATTAGGAGGCTTATTATTAAGTATAATTGCTTGGATTTTTGCTTAGTTATATTCTGCCCAGCCATAGGCCAAAGCAACTTCTTTACTAACCAATGGTAATAAAATATATCCGCAACATACAGCTTAATTGCTGCTCATAATTGTTAAATACACTTGCCTTACACTGCCTCACTTGAGTGTGTAGTCCATTTGTGTTAGTTTATTTTGAATTTTGTGTTTTTCATGAGATTTCTTTGCTTCTTTTTTTTTTGCCCTGGTTAATTCACCAAATTCCTGACTGTTCTTTCATACTTTGTACTCATTTTTCATTCTTCTATTACCTTTTTGGTACGACTGGATTTTTAATTGATACTATAGAAAGTAGGTAGTATTTTTTAAAAACATTCATTCCTTATTTTTTTCTTTGCTAACTGGCAAGTGACTTATTCTGTTGTGGGTGATACCTAGCCACCCGGAGGGCTTTATTATGTCACTGTAATGGAACATGGGAGACAGAAAGGAATTTTAGGTTTTCAGTATGAAACCTAAACCCTCTCTAAGACTTTCCTTTCTAATACAGATTTTGGAATCAGAAACAACACAGATGTTGACATGGCTCTCCAGGAATCCAACAATGGCTTGAGACTGCTGAAGCATCCAGCCTTGTGTACTGAGCATCTACCATGTTTTCAGTTTCTCCAGTCTGAAGAGAGCCGTTGTTGGACTACCCAGACCATGTTGTCAACATCACATAGAGGATGCTGGGTTACGCTGATAGAAAAGGATTGCAGGAGCAGTGGTGCAGCCACAGAATGAATGAAGATATCAGTGAGTGAATGACGCAGAGGCAGAAAGCAAAGCTTCCCCCCAATCTCTTTTCAGCTGGGCCACCACAGCAGGTGTCACCATTAGTCCCAATGTGTTTTCCCACTTCAAATAATCTGATCAATATAATTCCTTACAGGTGTGCTTAGCAGTCAATCTCTGTTGAATTGCAATCCAGCTAGGTTGAACACCAACATAACCATCACCCTTAGCCTCAATACGTGGTAGACAGGAACACTCAGATCATCTTCATTAAGACAGACAGATGTCCTGGGTTATATATCATACATGAGCACATTTTTAATGGCACAGTATAGGCAAGATCACATAATTTGCATACATAATCACATATAGCAGTTTGGTATACGGTCAACACTAGCTTCGTGTACTATAAAGACGTTTGGGGCTTTTAGGGTGGCCACAAGCTTAGGCATAACAGACCAGTTGTAGGGACAGCTTTTGGGTTTTGGCCTTATCTATTGGTGTAAACTGAATTATTTTTGTAGGGTCTAAAGATATACAAATTTACTGGTGTTAAAGACAGTAAACAGGATTACTAAACCTTTGAACGTAAACTTAAGTTGGTTTTATGAGATTCATGCATTTGCCTTATAAAGAGTGAAATTTTCATTTTGGAATAAAATTATAAACTCTCTGGCTATTAAAATTATATACAAGCTTATTATTTCCTGATATAAGAAATATCATAAAGTAACACCTTTGTAGCTGCGCAGATCTTCACTTGTTTGGTATTCAATGTTGAAGAGAATGTGGAATTTAGAGATTTCTAAAGTACTAAAATAAGGACATCAAAATAACTTAAACAGTGACTACGATGCATGCAGAAATTAATTCGCATATGTTTTTATACTTTCAGAATCTCACAATTAGCACTGTGTTCTGGAAGAAGAGAGAAAACTGAAGGCATAGAGAAGAACTGAATCATGGAAGGAAATTACCGAGGCTGTTGCCTTTTAAGCCCTTTGCTTATTGATCTACTTCATTTTTGACAGTGCCTACATGTATATGATGCATTTCAGTCATATTCAAACACATTCCCCTCTCTGATCTTTCTACTACTCACACTTTATCCCAGATAACCCTACTTCTACTTTCATGTCTTTTTAATTTCAGGCACTTTTGGGACCAAAGCATCTGAACGTAAGAAAGAAAGTGGTATCATTGCTGCAGGGTAGAAGGAATTGGGATCATTGTCAGAGCCCTTCCACATGTCAGCATCTTGCAGACTGTGTGCAGTTTCAGCAGTTGAGGATTCCTAATTGAGACACTAATGGCTTTAAGTGCCAGTCAGAACACCCATCTGTTGCTAGTTGATGAAACATCTGTCTCATCTATTGCTAGGAGGAGGGTTCCTTTGGTATCCTTACTGAAATCTGAACATCTCTTTATTGTGGAAAAATTTTGTGGTTGATAGCATAGTAATTTCTTTGCATACAACCAAAGAATGAGGACTGATTTTAGCACATTCATGGGCCTGCCTGCATTAGCTATTTAGTGCTATATAATCTTTCCATAATTCTTCTTATTAAATAAAATAACTTACTTTCTTATCCATATCCACGTGTATGTGCATTCACGTAAGGGCTCTCAGGTGGTGATAGAAGAGGACCTTAGTTGTCCTCAGCCACCAGTCTCCACCTTATATTTTGACCCGAATCTCTCAATGAGCAAAGAGTTCACTGATTTGTCTAGGCTGAGTGGCTGGCAGCAAACTACCAGGGATCCTCCAGTCGTCGTCTGCCCACTGATGATACGACAGGTACCCTCTGCTGAGCCTTAATGTCGTTCCCCATGCTTGTGCCACAAGCACCTGACGTCTCTGAGTCTTCTGACTGAACCTTCTCGGCAGCCACAGTATTTTAATTTTTCTAGAGAAGCTTGTGTCATTCTCTCTGTATTGTTTCCTTGGATTTTCCCACTGTCTTCTCAGTTCACTTTCAATCTGCAAATGAAACTTTCGAGAACCAGAAGACAGTTTTAAGTGAGACTTAAAACATAATAAGTATTCTTTTAAATTTCCAGTGTATTTGATTTTAGCTGACTAGTTATTTAATTTGTGTGTATTATGTACAAATCAATATGTTCCTTTATGACTCCTTCATACATATAAATAACCTTCTTTAATCATCCCCTTTTCCCTTTCTTCCTTCTATTCCACTATTCTAGGTGGGTCTCTTTCTAGCTCCCAGTAGCTCACTTCTGTTTTTCAGATCCCTGAAAATGTTCCTTAAATTGGGAAAAGAGTCAAAGAAAATATTAGCTACAGATAATATTGGAGTATGGTCAGTAAATACAAATTAAAGAGTATGAAATAGTTTATATGTCCAAAGACATTTATGATAATATTAAATACCTAGTTTTAGAAAATTTTAAAACATGGCGCTAATTTATGAGAATTTGAACTTTAATAAGTTATTAATTTAAACTTTGTACTTTTAAAAGAGTGTAAAAAATTTAGAAACCTGAATCGGAAACTTCACATTACCAAAGAGACGTCCCTATTGTAGGTTTTCCTGGGTTGGTTAATATTGGGCTGGCAGGGTTTCCTATATACATCTCCTGTATTCATTAAAGTGTCTTAAACACCTTAAATACTATTAATATTCTTGTAAATTGTTGGAAAGGGACACATTAGTTGAGTTTTTTCAAAGTTATTTATTTGCTTATAAAGGTATGTGTTCTTTTAGAGTTTGCCAAGCATGTATGAAAGCTCTCAGGAAAAGAAAGTGTTTGAAAGAGATTTATGAAACTCTTTTCCAGTTGGCATTTCTTACTGCTTTTAATAAGACTTGCAGTTTCTTTTCTCTAGTCTGAAATTATAGTAAAGTTTCAGAATTGATTTTGTAGCAACTCCCCCTTAGGTTAGAAGTTCTGTCTAGAGTGGATTGCAGTTTGGATTAATTACCTTGTGGAAGCTTGAGTGATAGAAAAAAAATATTGCCAAATTTAACAGTCCCAGAACACATGGGTTATAGTCATAACTGAACTCTGGACTTGAAGTTGGAATTATTTTGGTCTTGTCAAAATTGTGTGGTCTGCAAGGATTGCTTTGTGTGATGCTCAAATCCAAGCAGAGATAAGTGGGTAAAAAGGAATAAGGGAAATAGAATGAAGGGTGTTTTTAAATTCTTCCACATCTTGCACCCCCCCGCCTCCCTGCCTCCCTCCTTCCCTCCTTCCCCCCTTTTCTTCTTTTCTCCCATCTCCCTTTCTCCCCATCTTCCTTCCTTTCTGTTCCTATGTAGCCTGCCCAGGCTTTTCTGGAACTTCATATCCTAGAATGGGCTCTAACTTGTGATCCTTCTGCCTCAGCCTCTACGTGCTAGGATTATAGGCGTATACAAGCCATAGAAACAGGGCTTTAAAAAGAGAATAATATTACTGACCAGAGTATTTTGGATAATATATGGGACTCAGGAAGAAGACTATGGTTAGTTACAGGAGGTCATTTTCTGAAGTTAGCAAAATATGTTTTCTTTGTTATTATCTATGTAAAGTTATTTATATAATGTAGTTATTTAGAAATTATGTGAGGCTTCCAACTTTCCAGGAAAACATTTTATTATGAAGAAAACTATTAAATTCTTTCATTTACATATCTTTTAAGCCAATTAGCTAACCAAATCAAAGCTAAACACTGATGTGCCCAATTCATGATCCTATTCTATATAAAAATTGACTTAAACAATCTGTTTTTATAAGCAATATTTTAACTTATATATGTTTATTTGAATCTACTTTCTCAGTAATGAACAATTATGAGAAATAATTCAGCTTTATAAATTGAAAATCAATATGTTGTAAGACATTGTTAAATTTTAATATTTTTATAGAACATATTAATTATATATTATATTGATCTTTTTATGACATTTCCACAATGCCTTAAATGCATTTTGATCATATTCACCCCCTTTACTTTACTTTGTACCCTGCTTGCCCCTTCTAGTCTCTTTCCTCTTTCAGACTAGTCTACTTTTTACTTCCATGTCTTTTATTTCTATTTTAGGCCACCTGAGGTGTTCCATTGTGATTGTTTATAGGACCTTAACAAAGAGGTACTTACAAGGGTATGGGTGTGGTTACTGCGGTAAAGAAAATGCTAATGCATCCTGAAGCTACCATGAACTTCCTAAAAAATTCTGATGGAAGGGTGACAGGTCTCATGATCCTTTCTGCCCTCAAGGGCAGGATGGCAGGAAGGGCTCAACATTGTGCAAATAACCACAATTCCTGTAAGCTCAAGAGTGCTGTGGTAATTTCATGCTTAGAAGATAGTGTTCCACACATTCTGCACAATCCTCTGGCTTTTTACAGTTTTTCTCTTTTGCTTTCTCTCCACAATGTTCCATAAAACTTGAAGGCAGTGACATATATTTCCCATTTATGTCATTTAAAGTCACTTATTCTCAGTAATTTAACCTGTTGAGTGAGGTTTCTGTCCAACCTGGTCCTACAGCCATTAAGCCCCAAAGAATCACACAGAGGTCTACGTTAGTTATAAACTTATTGGCCCATTAGCTCAGGCTTCTAATTAACTAATTCTTACAACTTACATTAGCCCATAAGTCTTGCCTGAGTTAGCCACGTGGCCAGGTACATTTTGTGGCGAGGCAGTCACATATTGCTTCCTCTCAGGCTGGGTCATGACTGTGAACTTAAACTTTTCTCTTTCCAGCATTTTCATTGCCCCACCTCTACTTCCTGCCTGGTCACCCCACCTCTACTTCCTGCTTGGCTACTGGCCAATCAGCATTTTATTAAAAATAATACAAGTGACAGGATAAAAGACCATTGTCCCACAGCACTAACCCTTGTAAGTCTTTGTAAAAAGAAGGTCTTCTGACCCCAAACAAGCTGAACTACTAGTCTTTGAAGTTATGCACAATAATGTGTCAGGGACATTGATGGCATATTATGTCCAATAAAGAAAAAAATGTTATACTTTCCCTGATAGGCACTGTGACCTCCCTAGTCATGGGATTTTGATCAGGTTTATATCATAAGATGTAGCTTAACTCTAATGGAACAGACCTCAATCCCAATCTGTGACGCTTCTGACTTGCCACTATTGATGCGATGGACACATCTTTTCTGGCTAGTCAGAAGCGTCACAGATTGGATCCATGGCTGAGTAACATTGTTGACAACAATTCTCTCTGGAAGCCTACATAGTATTTTCTGGCACTTTGCAGGATTGTCAGCATGGAGGAAGCTTCAGTCACAGTAAAGGTTGATTTCTCTATGTTCTGATACCAGAGTGTGTGATGTCGTCAGCATTTGTGCCTTAGTTTCTGGAGAGTAGGCAGCCAATGGTGGTAGCAGTTGCCTAGATACTAAGCTTTTCATTTAATAGCCTATGACACTTGTGGCTACTTTATCTACCATTCTTCTAAATGGTGATGAGAATTGAACAATACTCCTCATTTTCAGGAAAATATTGTAAAATAATACTTTTCAAATACAGGTTGAACCTTTAAAATATTATTTCTTCAATCATATAACCTGTCCATTAAAAATAATTTTTTCTATGGCCAACTGATGTTTAACTAGGTGAAAATTATTCATCTAGACCAAAGATATGCATAATATTAAGCACTGCTGAAGAGCTTATATACCCATTCAAGTGGGGAAGCCACTATTTAAAAGTGTAAAAAGTAGTCTAGAAAATGTTCTACAGATAAATCTTCAGATTATTTTATGCATAATTGATATTCTTGACAATATAATAGGAAAAGTATGCACCTGTATATTATTTTGTGTATAGTCTTGTAATTGGTATGTTCCATTGTTTTATTTAAGGAAGATGGCAGCATTTTCTTTAATATTCCTTGGTTTGTAACATTATACTAAGGATATTTATTGAACACATCAGTAGTTGCCAAAAAGCAACATGCAAAACTCTTGAAGGTATTCTTTTTTATTTTTTAAAAACAGTCTTTTCTCATTTTACATAACTATCCCAGTTCCCACCTTCTTCTCTCCTCCTGTTCCCCCTACCTTCTTCTGACCCCACCTTCCATCTACCCCTCAAAGAGGGTGAGGTTTCCCACAGGGCGCCAACAAATCCTGAAACATCACTTTGAGGCAGGACCAAAGCCTCCCCCACCCCTAAATTTAGGCTCAGCAAGGTATCCCTCAAAAAAAGAATGGTCTGAAAAAGTCAGTTCAAGCACTGAGGATAAAATCTGGTCCCATTGTCAGTAGACCCCAAGACTGCCCAAGCCCCTCAACTCACATTCAGAGGGTCTAGGTTTTTCCTATGATGACTCCCTTGGTGTCAGTCTGGAGTCAGTGAGCTACCACTAGCTCAGGTCAGCTGTATCTGTAGTTATCCCCATCATGGCCTTGACCACTTTGATCAAATTATTTCTCCTCCCTATTTTCTACTGGTCTCAAGATGTTCAACCCAGTGCTTAGCTGTGGATCTCTGCATCTGCTTCCATCATTTGCTGGACGAAGGTTCTATAATAACAATTAAGGTAGTCATCAATCTGATTATAGGGCAGGGCCAGTTTGGGCCCCTCTCTGCTATTGCTTAGGGTCTTAGCTGGGGCGATCCTTGTGGATTCCTGGGAATTTACCTGGTGCTAGGTTTCACGTTAGTCCCTATATGGCTCCCACAAGCAAGAAGTCTCTTTCCTTGGTCTCCCTCTTTGTTCTTCCCCCATCTCAACCATTCCGATCTCTCAGGTTCTCCTCCTTCCTGGAATGCAGAAGGGAGTAAAGACATTATTATGAACAATCTTCTTCCTTGGCGTTTTAACAATCATAAGCAGATCTGTTTTTTTTTCCACTGATAAATCTGATTGTGTGAGCCATAACTTACAGTACCTTTATTTAGAAAAATTCTTTCCTACCTGATTTAAGAGTTCATTTTTAAATGTATAGTTTTGAGAGACATGCTTGCCTTCAATATTTGCATTTGACTTTGTAAATCTTCCTGCTTCTTTTTTAATGCTTAATTTATTCTCTCATACAATGCATCCTGTCTACATTTTCCCACCCTCTATTCCTCGCACTTCCCTGACCCCTCTTCCTCAGATCCACTCCTTTCTTCTCCCAGAGGTATCAATTGAATGGCATATCAAGCTACAATAAGACTAGGCACAAACCTTCATACCAAAACTAGGCGAAGCTGTAGTAGGAAGAAAAAGAACCCCAAGAGCAGGCCAAAGGGTTAGAGACCCCCTCACTTCTACTGTCAGGAGTCACACAAAATCCCAAGCTAAACAGGCCTTAACATTTATGCAGAGGACCTAGTGCCAACCCATGCGGTCTCCCTGTTGGTGCTTCAGTCTCTTTGAGCCCCTATGAACCCTGTTTAATTGATCTAGTGGGCAGTGTTTTACTGGTGTCCTCAACCCCTCTGGTTCCTGCAATTATTCCTCCTGCTCTTCCATGGGGTTCTAAAACTTCAAGTGGAGGGACCCTTTGGAGATCTCCAACTTGGGCTCTCTCTCTCTGCCTAATGTTTGTCATTGGGTTCCTGCATCTGCTCTGATCTGCTGCCAGAGGAAGTCTCTCTGATGATGATTGGACTAGGCACTGATCTATGAGGACAGCAGAATATCTGTACCGGAAGTTTCCACAGCACTAGGTGTTCACATCACCTACTTCCTATGCCTCCACTTCCGGTCATCTGCCTTCATACTCTGTCTTCCTCCAATTCTATCCCCACCCACACCCAGTCCACCTGTAAAATCAATTCTATTTCTTCTGTCCAGGGCATCCTTGTATTTTCCTTATGGCACTCTTTTCACCTAGTCTTTCTGAGTCTGTAGAGTGCAGCATGATCGTCATTTACTTAACAGCCAATACTCACTTATAAATGAATACATACCATGTTTGTCCTTCTGGGTCTGGGTTACTTCACTCTGGATGATTTTTTTTTCAGGTTCCATCCATTTGCTTATAAATTTCATGATGTCTCATCTTTAACAGCTGAGTAATTATCTATTGTGCAAATGTACCACATTTTCTTTATCCATTTTTCTAATGTGTGACATCAAGGTTGTTTCCAGTTTCTGGCTATTAAGAATAAAGACACCTTGAACATAGTTGAACAATCCTTGTGGTAGGATGGAACATTCTTGGGACTATGCCTAAGAGTGGTATAGATGGGTTTTGAGGTAGTTTTAGTCCCAGTTTTTTTTTTGGGGGGGGAAACCTATATCGATTTTACAAGTTTANTGGGGGGGGGAAACCTATATTGATTTTACAAGTTTACATTCCCACCAGCAATGAAGGAGTGTTCCCCTTTCTCCACATTTGCCAGCATGCGCTGTCACTTGTGTTATTATCTTAGCCATTCTGACAGGTGTAATATGTAATTTCAAAGTACTTTTGGTTTGATTTTCCTTAATGACTTAGGATGTTGAACAGGAAATCTGTCTACTTCTTTGTAAGCTACACAACTTATTTTGGTATAACATATAGATAGAAAATTACAGATTACATGTAATTTCATGAACTATCATTGCACTTGTATTCTTTGCTCAGTGAAACAGATGGACTTGTCACAGAAAACACTGATTGTCCTGTCTATGCACTACTGGATATAAGTATCTCAGAAAAGGAAAAATAAATGAGCTATTTAGTTATGTCTGGTTTTTTATTTTTCCCTTCTCTTGTATATAAATTGTTCATTTATAATTTTTGAAGAAATGTGTGTATTTTTCTTGTATATGAGTAACAAGCATATGAATAATCACATCTATTATTTGATGATATAAATCAACATCTCTCTCTCTCTGTGTGCGTGTGTGTGTGTGTGTGCTCACAGGCATGTGCAAATGCTGTCCTAATGGCACATTCTGGACTTAACATGACTAGAATTCCTTACTGACTTTAATAACTGCTTTCGGTGTTGCCTTCTTATGGAGTGTGGTGATACAACCTGAGATCCTTTTCATGTGTTCCTTCATTCAACATTAAATTCATAAAATTAATTGTTTAATTGTATTTTTATTTATTTAATACTATATGAAAACTATAAAAACAGTTTATCCCTGACGTGAAACTGGTGGAGAGCTCCATCCCAGGAGTACAGTAGAGATGTTATGACTTCCAAAAATAATGACTTTCCAGCAGGTCCTAGATTGGTCTTCTTTGAGTGAGACATGCTACCTCAAAACCTGATCCTGGGAATTATGAAAACTCTTGTGTTTTTAATTTGTGTTGCAGTTTTCTAGCATTTGGTGATAGAAAATGTGTTGTGTCTTTATAAATCAATCATTCTTCCCAGAATACACTTCCTGCTCTTCCTTAGGCAGAATGAGCTCTGTGGTTTGTAAAATATCTCCTTCTCTTGGCCATTAGTTTACCCTATTTTACAAAGCTTTATAATGTTAGAATTTAGCTTCATGCATATTTTAAATGGGTCATCTGACCTTTACTTACTGATATGAATAAATTAGCTATAAAATTATATAAATTAATTGTAGGGATTTGAATAAGAAATGTCCCATAGGTTCAGGTATTTGAACATTTTCCCCCAATTAGTGGTATTGTTTTGGGAGTGTTGTGGAATCTTTAGAAGGCTTGCTGGAATAAATAAATCACTGGGTTCCTTACAAGTTTATGATCTTGTAACTCCTGTCCTCTCTCTCTCTGTCTGTCTGTCTCCGTCTCCATCTCTGTCTCTCTCTGTCTGTCTCTGTCTCTCTGTCTCTCTGTCTCTGTCTCTCTCTCTCTCTCTCTCTCCTGTATACAGATAAAAATGTGACCAGTCAGTTCCCTGCTTTTATCCCTCTGGAACCCTGAGTCACAGTAGACCCTTTCTTCTTTACATTGCTTTTGGGCCTGAAATTTAGCACAGCAGCAGAAAACTAACCCATAACCTGCAAGCTTTTTACAACATGAAAATCAACCAGAACTGGAAGCGACTGATCAGTTCAGCTGACAGTTTTAAACTGTCTTTAGGCAAATCAACTTGATTCTTCCTTGCAGCAGCAGCTTCAGCTCAGTCTCATGGCTGTTCTGAAAACCACTGTGAAGATTGTCACCACTTTAAATAAAGGCAGAATTGCCATAAGTATATAGTTAATAAAGAGTAGCTACTCAGACTCTTTAGCATATCTCTTTAAGTCTAAAAGCAATACTTCATTCTATTTCACTTAATTTTATATTATCAGCAGTATTGATATGATAACACATGCCTTGTCTCTGCTATCACTTGTTTTACAGAACTCAGTCTCTTGAGTCTCTGCCATCTTCTTAGTTACTCCTTGAATCAACTTCGGTTTATTTACTTCTTTTATCCCTAATGTTTCCTAGTTACTTCTTTTCTCCCTAGCTTCTTAATGTTGAGAGAGAGAGAGAGAGAGAGAGAGAGGAAATGGAATAGACTTTTGAAACCTCAAAGTCCATCCTCAGAGACATATTACCTCCAATAAGGTCCATCCATATAATCTGTCTAATCCTTTCAAATAGTTCCACTCCCTGGTGACCAAGCATTCAAATATTCTAGCCTATGGAGACTNGAGAGAGAGAGAGAGAGAGAGAGAGAGGAAATGGAATAGACTTTTGAAACCTCAAAGTCCATCCTCAGAGACATATTACCTCCAATAAGGTCCATCCATATAATCTGTCTAATCCTTTCAAATAGTTCCACTCCCTGGTGACCAAGCATTCAAATATTCTAGCCTATGGAGACTATACTTATTCAAACCACCACAACTTGTCTTATTCTCTATTTTTTTCCTTAATTCTTGCTGCATATGCCTTCAAAACGCACCCAGGATATCAGTCTTCTCATCCTATTGTTATTGCTATCTTGTTGCCCATAGGTTTTTTTTTTTGTCTGCATTTCTGCGATAGCCTCAACTCATGGCTATTGCAGTCTAATCTCAGATTAAAAATAAGAACTACACCATTCCCTTCTCAAAGTCATCTTATTTTTGCTGTAAGATCTTTCAAATGGTCTTTTCATACCTAACAGCAGCTACTACTAACTTAATATGTTGGTAATTTGCCTAGATGCTATGACATAAAAATAGGATCTTGTGTGGTGATAGGATGATGAATAGAGTTCCATCAATGGGACTTGTCATTCTTCTAAGAGAGTCCAGAATCCACTCATCTCCTCCGACTCCTCTAAGGATGCAGTGAGAATATATTATCAAGCAGGAAGTAGGACCTCACCAGACACTGATCGTACTTTTATTTTGATCTTCAATTGCCCTGCCTTTAAAATGATGAGAAATAGGTTTCTGATACTATAAGCCACCAAGCCTATGAAACGATGCTCAAGTAGTTTGACAAGACTAAGAGAGAAATTGGTTTTGACCATTTAAGAGTTTGTATAGAAATTATTTAAAAATGGAGAAGTTGATTTCAAACTGGAACATAAGCAAAAGCTGGCAGAAATTTGAAGTGCATATGTGTGGGGGGAAACCTAATGTTGCCATAAATGAACAAATGGCTGGACCCCTCTGATAACAGATCAAGAAGTTTCAGGACAGGATATGAATCAGGTTTCCTATCATTAAGAAAAGTTTTGACTGGAGATTGATCACTTCTAAACTTCTGTGATACTATCTTTTGATACCATAATGTGATTTTTAAAACATATTTTCTTTTTTTCTTAATTTTTTTTTATTTAAAATTTCCACCTCCTCTCCTCCTCCAATTTCCCTCCCCGTCCCCTCCCTCTCCAGTCCAAAGAGCAGTCAGGGTTCCCTGCCCTGTGGGAAGT
>LOEQ01007689.1:34084-44200 GCA_001685075.1 Bramus lutescens | reverse complement strand
GCTCCCTTAATTAAGATATCTACTTCCCTGCTCCCATATCTACCCTTCCTCCATCTCAACCATCCCATTCCCCCAAGCTCTCCCCATCATCCCCTTCTCCCTTCTCTCTTCCCCTCTCCCCTTACCCCCACCCCACCCTCATCCCCAAGCTCCTAATTTTTGCCTGGAAATCTTGTCTACTTCCAATATCCCGGAGGATAACTATATGGTTTTTTTTTGTGTTCACCTTGTTATTTAGCTTCTTTAGGATCACGATTTATAGGCTCAATGACCTTTATTTATGGCTTGGGGACCTCTAGAAGACAGTCAGTGATCTTAATCACGGAGCCATCTCTTAAAAAAAAAGAATAGAAGACTTTAAAATAGAAATAGTAATACCTAACATCATTCTTGTTAGCTCTTTTGTAATGCATTTCATCATCAATAATATTCTTTTGTCTCTTATCTGAAACAAATTTTATTGATTTCATGTTTGAGAGATGCTTTCATGTCATATGTGCTCACATGAACTTCATCTTCATATTCTCTTTAACTTTCCTTGCAGTTATGTGGCATATGTCATATTAAGGACAACAGGACACTGGAAGACATGAACAATCTCTAGAGCCATAGAATGATCATTCAAATTCTTCTTAGCCGTCATGTCTCCCAAATGGTTGCAGAATAGTCAGCAGATAACTGTAGCCCTGGAGTACTATCACAAGACTGCAGAACTTTTTGTTACTGAACTAATGCCAGGAGGAGAGACAGTCATTTAGCAATATCCATACCATACAGCATGCATGCCACATAGGGTCTTACTGTCTCAATCCATTGATATTTCAATTTAGTGCAATTCAAGAGTTAGCATGTTTATAAGTACAGGTTATAGCTCTAGGTATTTTAATGCATACTATCTTTAAATTGTAATATTTTTATATAAACTCTGCTTTACATTATTTATACAAAGTTCTCAATTGTGTCCTGTCCCAAAGCACTAATTACAACTCACAGAAGACTACAGATGAAAAATGTCTTATTTCAATTTTAAGGATGTTTTGGAGGGAAGGAAGGATGAATAGGAGCCAAAATTTTTCTTGAATTTTACTTATAAAGTTTTAACAAATAAAATTTTAGACAAAATTTATTGGATTATTAAAGCAATATAGGTCAGCCCTATTAAAATGGCTATTCAAAGATTTAAAAAGCACTTTGACAATGTATCCATGATTCACCTACAATGGAGAAATAAGAATTATTTACCGAGAAAGATGTATTTATGTGATATTGAAAAACTGAAGAGAAAATTGTGGCTCCAGAATGATTAGTTTTCTGGGGAAATGCTCCCACCACTTGAATAAGTTGAAGCCTCCAACATTGCTGTCACATGGATGGATCTACTTTATTCAAGGGACTTTGAACTTAGAAGTTGTATGATGAGGAAAGTTCTTTGCAAAACTCTTTTATTAAGGAATTAATTTCAACTTTTTGCCAGATTATTAATATAGACTTCTAATTTCATAGATCAAGACAGCAGCTATTAGCAATCTAGATCACATTAAGTGTGGGGAGAGTTTCTTTATTGGAGAGCGAATTGCATGATCTACAGTATAATTTAAAGTTTTGGATTTCTATTTCTTTTTCTTACATGTAACTTCACTTTCCCACAGATTGATACTAAAATCTGTTTATTTGATGGCTCAGCCAGATGGAAGAGTTATGACTCGGGCTTACTCTTTTTCATGTCTCATTTTATTGGCTACTTCATTAGCACCTGCTTATCATAACATGCATTATGCTATGCTTTCCATAGGTGTCCACCCAATTCCACTCTTGAAGTATAATGTTTTGCTGACTAGTAAGTAAAATTTTAAAAAATAAAATCTACTTCTTCTCACCCAGAAATGGGACTACTTCTATCCTCAGGGTAATTCTTTGCTAGTGGAGGGTGAGCACTGGTGGACTCTTTTGAATATTTTCCTGGGAAGATGATTCAAATCATCATTATAAGATCCTAGTTATTCTAATGATAAATTTCCAAAGTAGTGGCCACCTTGATAATAGGTCTGGGAATTGACTTTCTCTTTGTGTGCGTTTACCCCAACAGGGTTACATTCATTTTGGCTCATTACTCGTAATTAGTCCTAGTCATTTTTTTTTCTGCCCAGTCTTCCAGCTAACTATAAACCAATCAAACTGTCTTAGTGGTATATGGAACTTTGTAGCCACATTTTGGCACCAGAGATGCAATTAATTTTTTATATTAGCTTATAATAAAACTATTTTCCCATGGGAAACATTGATGCCCATTCTTTACATACTTGCTGATAAGTAGCCTGTTGTTTCTCTCAATAAGCTACCCAATGATGTGCTCTGCATCTTCACACATCTGTCTGTATCTGGACCTGGTGCTCAGGAATATTTTCCTAGTTTGATCCCTCTATTCCACTCAAAATGACTTTTTTATTCCCAAATATAAATTACTTTCATGAAAACAGTGTTCTGAAGTTCTGTTATTAGGGATGATTCTGGGCTATGACCATTGCTTTTCAGAGTAGCTATAAAAATATTACCATTCCAGGATGTTACAGTGAGAACAATATATAACCAGAAGGTGAGGTCTCTGTTATGGTTAACTGAATACCAAAGACACATATGATAAGGGTCCTCTAGTGGTGCTCTGAGGAGGTCCTATGGATACTTGGGAGTCAGGGCTTTACTGGAAATCCTTAGGTTATTGGGAAGGTGCCCTTAAGGTTCTCTAGAAATACCTCTTCTTTATCTTCCTCTTTAGCATCCTGTGTATGAAATTGGGATGTTTGCTGCAATGTGGCTTCCTCATGCAGCCATATGGTTCCCTCCCAAGAAATCTAAAATGATGGGTCTAACTAACTGATCTTGACCCTCCAGAATTGTGAGGCAAAATAGATCTTTTAGCCTTATATGTTAATCATCACAAACATTTTGTTATGTGAACAGAAACCCAACTTGTACAGGAATAAAAGTGTTCTATCAGTATTCTAAAAAGAAACCCTGGCACCAAATATCATATTATTAGGAATAGGACCTCTGGAAGGTGATTCATTCATGAGAATTGAAGCTCTATTAATAAAATTAGTGCTTTTGTGAAAAAAATGCAACAGCAAAAATAACAGCAAGAGAGCCAGTTTAGTCTCTAGTCTTCACTGTGGGGACATATTGGCTATCTGTAAACCAGGAAAAGAGCCTTCTTTAAGAACCTGACTACAATGTCACCCAAAAGACTTCCAGACTCCAGGAGTGTGAGAAATAACTCTTTAGGGATTAAGGCCCCTGGCAGTGCATTCATTTTGCTCTAGCAATCTAGGTGGATTAGACAGGCCCATTAGACACCGCATGGCAGGGCCTTTGAGTGAGATAGAGAACCTGAATTTGGATTGATGCTGCTCCATTTATGCCAAGTTCCCTCTCAAGAGTTATTGAAGAAGGAGGCTCCCTGACATCGGCAAATACCTTTGACACGTGCTTCCTGCTAAAGTCAAGGCCACATGTACTATAGCTATGCATATAGTTGTCCAGAAAGACAGTGATGGAAAGAGACTCCCCGTGTGGAAGACTAGTGACTAATGTCCTCATTCATTCACATTTAATGGAGGGAGACATGGCTTGGCGATTAATAGATTACATGGCAGAGATAATTATCTTAGTTTATTAATCAGGAGGCAAGAAGGTTGGATGATCAGATAAGACCATTAGGGAAAGGTACATTTTAGTGGATTAATAGGAAAGTCTTTCATTTAGGCTTACTGGAAATTCTCAGGACCAACACATAAGTCAGCACAGCTTATTTTCCATGTACCACTATTTCCTGAGACGATGCAACTACCATGGACATCTACTCTGAAATGTATCTGTCCTTATCTTATACTTTCAATATAGACTTTTCCTCCATGTATTGCCTAAAACAGTCCCATATTCTAAATGCTTAATTGTGTACTATTTGAATTACACATACTCTCCAACTCAAAATTTCTACTGGGGCCAGACCCTAATTTCCACGGACAGTATTTCACAGAGCATATTTAAAAAATAACCATGAAAGTTTCTATTTATATATATAGATAAAACATGCTTTGTTATTTATGACCAAATTCTGAAAGTGTGTGTAAGAGCCAAGACATTAGATCCTTGAATAGAGGAGTGGCTGTAACAGAAATGTGACAAGGACATTGCTCTTAACGTTGTAATTTCATTTTACTCCTAAAGCTCTATTTAGCATTTTGCCACAAAATCAAAATGACAAACCTTGAGTGGCACTGAGTTTTGGAGTAGAAGGTGTTCCTGGTGACTTTGCTTTCTAAATACAGTCCTTTGGAACAATCCAGCTATTTCTCAGGTCATAAAAGTAGATTGTGAGGATAAATCTTGCCATAAAATTGTGCACTTAGAAATTTGTGCTATATATGTATATATATAATATATATAAATCTAATAATAATTAATGAAAAAAATTATAAATTTGAAAGACAGCAAGGAGTTGTATATTGGAGGGTTTGGAGGGAGTAAAGTAAAGGGAGAAATACTGTAAATACTGTGTTTATATCATAATCAAAGAGATAAAACAACATAAAATAATAAAAGTAACAAAATATACAAATGCATTAATAGAGATATGAAAAGCAGAGTCAAAATGGAAGTGTCAGGAGAATAAAAAACAAGATTTGAATGTAAATAATAAAATAGAAAATAAATAAACTGAAAGAAAAAGCTGAGATTACATGGATTCGAATTGTTGCATTGATGCCAAGTTCTGGAGATGCTGTTGTTAATAATTTTGGCTCTTTAGTGAATGTAGTTGCAGTAAATAAGTTTGTGCAAATCACACTCTTGTGGCAGGGAGAGTTTTACTGGAGGACAAAGGAGGAAGAATATGACTGAGACGTGTCTATACGTACATCACTGTATCGTGGCTTAAACCTTGTCAGAGAAGCTTCTTTCAGTAGATGCAATTAACACAGAGACCCACACTGGCCAGCCTCATGGGAATAAAAGTCTTCATGGAGTCCTCAGCCCTAAATAGGATGTCTGCATCATGCCCCTCCCCTCAAGACTCAGGGAGCTATGATGAAAGGAAATAGAAAGGGTGTTACAGTCAGAGGTGTTAAAAAAAAAACAACAACTAGAAACTAACAGTGGTTTTCAGACACACCAGGAGTGAGAAATACTAAATTTAAGTGTTTTCTATCAAATACTATAAAATTTATGCTTACAAAAAGAA
Source organism: Bramus lutescens (assembly GCA_001685075.1). NCBI lineage: Eukaryota > Metazoa > Chordata > Mammalia > Rodentia > Cricetidae > Bramus > Bramus lutescens. The sequence continues at coordinate 38,964 of LOEQ01007689.1, read as the reverse complement.
ATTCATACCTTTCTATCCTCCCTACCTTGGAAGGTTTTTTATGTTAAGGTTTATCCCATCCAATGACTGAACCCTGCCTTCTTTATTTGCTAAGCACCAAGTATTTTAAGACTGGCAAGTCACTAAAGACTGTGAAGTCAGCACCCAGAAAATGGGGGAAAGGAACTGTGATCACATGCATTAATAAGATATGCATTAGTGCAACTAGATAAAATCCCGCATGGATGGGCTAGTGGGAGACATGAAGTCCTGTTCTCAATTAAGGAGCTATTGGCATTTGATTGCTGCTGCTGGGAGCAGAATATTCAGCATTAATAGAGTGATACCTGGCCATTGATCATATACGAGGATAGGCCCCACAATGCTAAATCAAATGGGTTGAGAGAGCTAGAGATAGAGATAGATAAATATATAGGTAGTTAGGTATATTGTTAGATAAATGACAACTGTAAATAGATGATAGGAGATAAAGATAGGTAGATAATGTCATCCAGGCACACTTTGGCCCTGCTCCTTCAGAATCTGGCACAGTGCTTCATGCCCTACAAGGCAGACAGTACCCTGTCTCTTTAAGAAGACAAGTCCCTCCTTCTCTGTCTGTCTGTCTGTCTGTCTGTCTGTCTGTCTGTCTGTCTGTCTGTCTGTCTGTCTGTCTGTCTGTCTTTCTCTGTGTCTCCCTTTCCTCCCCTATACCCTCTTCTCTGCCATGGCACCCACCAGGGTCTTTCTAGGATTATATCATAACATATAGAAAGATATACAATACATATGGACACATATATACACACGCAAATATATATATATATATAGTGAGGGACAGAGAAAGAATATGAAAAGGAGTTAGAGTGCAGCGAAATGGAGGAGGATATGGGAGGAGTAGCAGGAAAAGAAATGTTGATGATTATTGTATGAATTTTTAATAAAGAAAAAATTCTGAAAATAAGGAATGAGATATGCTTTGGACAAGAATTGAGAGTTGAGCATGTTGCCCTATGATTTGCCAACAGCTCTCCATTAGAGAGGGGCTAGGATGGTGGTAGAAATAACAACTCCTCTAGGAGTTAGATGCCATTTTCATAGATTTCTGTATTAAATTTATTTTATTTAAGGGAATAACAGTAACTTATGGTGGTCAATTTTTCAGCTAAAGTGTCATTCTGGCTGTTGTTTAAGTGAGAACAATGAGAGCAGACTTTCTAGTTTCTGACCTGCCTTTAGAAAGAGACAGCTGACTCTTAGGGGGACGACTCTATTGCAAAGACAAGACTAGAGAAAATATTTGGAAGCTAGAGATTCGTTTTACGTCAGCTTAACAGAAATGCATTAGTTTTTACCATTTGCCTACCATTTATTGTACTGAAACCCTTGGAGAAAACATACAAGTGGTACTGAGCCTACCTGAAGTAGGTCTGCCCACCTTTCTAGATGAGATCAAAAATACAGAAAGTTTCCTAATTTGCAAAAAATATAGAATGCTTCATTTATTTCATCATGTGAAAGATTCCAAGTGTTAGTATTGAACTCTTTGTTTCTTTCTGTTGTTTGTTTCACTTGTAATACAACAAAGATCAAGATATAGTACTTCAAAGTCAAGGGCAATGTGTATTTTTATAGTGTTCACTTCTTCCCCTACTCCTACTATAGCTAATGCTGATTCTTTTCTTCCCCAACTTTGTATCTTTTCTTTCAACTCTCCCAGTGCTGTAGGCAATGCCCATAAACTCTTGGATGACCTTCCAATGGAGCAAGTGAACCCACTATTGAGGAATATATTGTGAATGTTTTTATTAGAAATAGTGGCAATTGGCTACTGAAACAAGGTTTATTCAACTCCGTGAGACTGATCAAGTCATTACATTTCTAATGATTAGAGTTGAGCTATTTTAAAAGAGTGGGATGGAAGTGAATCTGTAGTAACCAAGAGGTGTCAGTTTTCCAGATTATTAGATCTAGGCATAGAGAAATGAGAAATGTCCACAGTGTTACTGTATCAGTGGATAATCCACATAACTAGGTGTTTAGAATGTGACTGTGCACTTGGCATTTCTGCCTCTCTCATGAGTGACTAAGATTATTGTAGAACATGTGACAAGAACAAAATATGCAGCAAAAACATTTGACAGTCCCTATTACGAAGTTTATCTACGGAACAGTGAATGATTTTAACTCGTGCAGAGTCTGTGGTGTTCCATCTTGCCCAGATGAAAAGTCCCTTAATGAAACTTGTCCAGCACATTGATAGGAAAGAAATGACAAAGAAAATGCTGTATAATGTGACAATCCTTTGATCTTCAGGGGGAAAGGTCACTCAAATGTCAACATTTTCTGCTTAAAATGACTGGAAAAAATGCACATATTTATTGGAAACCATGTTTTCATTGTAATAACAGTGTACCTCTGATAAAGAAACTACAGTAAATAAAAGAAAAAATATTTATCTCTAACTGCACTACATTAACATAACATTCAAGAAACTTCTAAAGTATCACTGGATCAATTATTTTTGCTGCATTTGCATCTTTTAAATACAATTTGTGCCAGACATATTAAACACATATTTTAAATATCATAATATCAATTTAAGAAATTAAAATCACTGTAAGATGAATGTTGCTTAGGCATTCACCATGATGCAAATAGGTTTTCATTAATTGGTGTGATATACTTGATGAGATGAAATCTATTTCTCATTTAATATTTTATTTTATTGGAAATAAGATTCTTCATACAGTATATTCTGATTATGGTTTCCCCTTTCTCTGCTCTTCACAGTTCCTCTACACATCTACTTCCATTCTGATCTACCTCATTTCTGTCTTTCCATAGCAAACAAACAGGTATCTAAGGGAACATAAAATAATATATACTATAATATATTATAGTGATAAAACAAAACAAACATTAGTGGGATAAAAAAAAGAAACAGAAGGAAATGAGCCCAAGAAAATGCACAAAACAGTTATAGCACAAAGACTTTTGTGTGCATGGTAAGAAAACCCATGAAAACACAAAACTAGGAGCTATAATATATATGCAAAATATATAGTGTAAATAAATAAGCAAATAAAATAAAAAAGAAAGTTTATATATACACACACACTAATCTATGATATGACATTGGACCTCCAATGCTACCCTTGAGTTTATTATCTGTTGGCCATCTACTGTTTTCCTTGGGGCCTACCTTTATGAATAGATTTTATCTCCCTAGAGATACTCCCTTAGATAAAACTAAATTTCATTTGCAAGTGGTTGTTAATTGTAAATTGTTTCTGGTTTAGGGGTTGGGGCATATGGTCATTTCTCTTTTCAGCTCTAGGTCCGCATCTGGTACAGACCCTAGAAGACCTGTCCATGCTACTTAACTTTCTGAATTAAAATATGTGTCAGTACAGAAGTATTTAGAAGGCCTTTTCCCCGTGGTATCTACTATCCCCTCTGACTATTATACTCTTTCTGCTTCCTCTTCTGCAGGATTCCCTGAGCCCAAGAGGAGTGATTTGATGGTGACATCCTTTTTAGGAATGAGTGTACCAAGGTCTCTGACATTGCATATTCTTTGACTTTGAGTCTCTATATTCATTCCCATCTGTGGCAGGAGGAAGCTTCTTTGATGATGGCTGAGCAAGGAATTTACTTATTCATGAGTATAGCAGAATAACATTAACAGTCATTTTATTGTGATACTATTTTTAATTGAATATTAATTAGTCTTTGGTTTTCCCCTCAGTCCCTAGGCTAACTAATCTCAGGTTCATGGTCACCCGTGCAGTGTCAGCAAGGGGTTCCATTTCATGGAATGGGCCTTAATCAAATCAGATATTGCTTGGTTATTCCCACAAGATTTGTGCTGCCATTGCAAAAACATATCTTGCTGGCAGGGAACCAATGTGGATAGGATTTTTAACGATTGGTGTTTACATTTCCTCTTTGATAGTATGCAGTGTACTTCCTGGTATCAAGGACACTAAGGCTCTACTTAGGCACCATTTCAATTTTTCCATATTCAATAAGTTCTGTAGGTATTACAGTCAGTAGTAAGGTCTCATCATCAGTTTCTTGAAAACAAATTTGCAAGAACATGGCTCATTTGGAAGTTGCCATGGAATCCCTTTTGGCCAATAACTCAATTAGATGTAATCTATTTCTGGTATTGAAACTTCATTTGATGATGAGAAATGTCTATTTGGTGTTCTATCTTCTCATTATTTGGTTTATATGACTTTTATATAAGTATATAATTTAGGAATATTCTGCTGTATTAAACTTTTATGAAAAATTTCAAATGTCCTATAATTTTAGATGTCACTCTCTGTGTTCCTAACCTCATATCTCTCTTCCTTCCGGATATGATCCCAATTTGATTAGCCCTTTCCAATCTCCTGTCCTCATCTGTCCATAGCTACCTATTCTGTTTTTCCTTCCCAGGGAGATCTCTACCTCCCCATTACATGGGATACTATCTCCACCAACAGAATGGAGCCCAACATGGGCTGACTACATCCATATAAAACCTGAGAGACCTTGGAAACAAATTCTAGACACAAAAGAACAGAGTTTAACGAAGCTTCTTGGTGACCACATTTTTATCTTTTTGAGAAGGGCTCTGTTTGCTGGTGATGAGCAGGAGTGCCACAACTCCTCTAAGAGAGGTTTTCCTGAATTAACAGTGGCAGTGAAGGCTGTGGGGCTTCTTTGGGAGTCGGCTTCCTAGTTTGCTTTCACAAATGGCTCTGATTCTTTTGGGAGGTTGTAACATGAGGGCCAGCTTTTTGGGGTGTCTGACCTGCCTGGTACCCCACAGCCGGCAAGCCGCAAATAAAATCACACAGAGATCTCCATAAGTTATAAAGCTGATTAGCCCATTAGCTCAGTCTTCT